>WNWK01001508.1:0-274374 GCA_009830355.1 Cherax destructor | reverse complement strand
CATAAGAACATAAGAACATAAGAAGGAGGAACATACCTTGGGCCTATTTGGCCCATACTGAAGCAGGTCCTTCACAATCCATCCCACTAACAGAATATTTGCTCAACCCAATTTTCAAAGCTGCCCAAGAAATAGCTTTTGACAATTCTACCCACTCATGCGCGAGTCCATCAAATCAACCCTCTCACTCATGAATTTATCCAACCTAAATTTGAAACTACCCAAGGTCCTAGCTTCAATAACCCTACTAGGCAGACTGTTCCACTCATCAACTACCCTATTTTAAACCAATACCTATATCCTTTCTAAATCTAAACATCTAACTTGAATCCATTATTCGGGTTCTCTCTTGGAGAGATATCCTCAAGACCTTATTTATATCCCCTTTGTTAATACCCATTTCCACTTGTATACCTCGATCATGTCTCCCCTCATTCTACGTCTTACAAGTGAATGTAATTTTAGGGTCTTCAATCTTTCTTCGTAAGGAAGATTTCTAATGCTATGTATTAATTTAGTCATTCTACGCTGAATGTTTTCTAACGAATTTATGTCCATTCTGTAATATGGAGACCAGAACGAGCTGCGTAATCTAGGTGAGGCCTTACAATGATGTATAAAGCTGTAATATAACCTCTGGACTTCTGTTGCTAACCTTCTTGATATAAATCCCAGTAATCTGTTGCCTTATTACGTACGCTTAGGGCATTGCTGTCTTGGTTAAGGTTGCTGCTACCATCACCCCAAGTCCTTCTCCAATCTGTATGGCTAAGTTCTACGTTATTTAACTTATAAGTGCTTGGGTTATGGACACTCCCGAGCCAGAACCTTGCTTATCTACATTGAACTGCATCTGCCACTTTTCTGACCACGAATTAAGTTTGTCTAAATCTTCCTGAAGTTCTATGACATCTATGTTTGAATCAATTATCCTACCTATCTTCGTGTCGTCGGCGAATTTGCTCTATCACTAGTAATTCCCTCATCAAGGTCATTGATATATATTATAATAACAATGGGCCTAAGACTGATCCTATTGGAACACCATTTTACAGTCCCCATTCGGATTTAACCCCATTTATGCACACTCTCTGCTTCTATTGGTGAGCCATAAGAACATAAGAACATAAGAAAGGAGGAACACTGCAGCAGGCCTGTTGGCCCATACTAGGCAGGTCCTTCACAATCCGTCCCACTAACGAATATTTGCTCAACCCAATCTTCAATGCTACCCAAGAAATAAGCTTTGACAATTCTACCCACTCATGCGCGAGTCCACTCAAATCCAACCCCTATCACTCATAATTTATCAACCTAAATTTGAAACTACCCAAGGTCCTAGCTTCAATAACCCTACTAGGCAGACTGTTCCACTCATCAACTACCCTATTTCCAAACCAATGCTTTCCTATATCTTTTCTAAATCTAAACTTATCTAACTTGAATCCATTATTGCGGGTTCTCTCTTGGAGAATATCCTCAAGACCTTATTTATATCCCCTTTGTTAATACCCATTTCCACTTGTATACCTCGATCATGTCTCCCCTCATTTACGTCTTACAAGTGAATGTAATTTTAGGGTCTTCAATCTTTCTTCGTAAGGAAGATTTCTAATGCTATGTATTAATTTAGTCATTCTACGCTGAATGTTTTCTAACGAATTTATGTCCATTCTGTAATATGGAGACCAGAACTGAGCTGCGTAATCTAGGTGAGGCCTTACTAATGATGTATAAAGCTGTAATATGGAAGTGTCACGATACACTCCGTGCTTGAGTCCATCAAGACTGATGCACTCTACGTATCATCTTCTAGGTTCAGGGACTGATTACCTCAACCTCCCTCTTCACATTTTCCACAGTTCTTCCCAGTATTGGCTTGATAAAATCACGGGGTGGCGAAACGTTTCCGAACTTAAGATACCTAAGTGTTACGCAAGTGTCTCGTTCATCAACGTGTTCGCTCTCTAAACCAATTATTTAACGATACGCTCCCTGCTGGCGGCATTCGTAAAAAAACCTGTCTCTTTTTTTCATTTTGTTAACGTCGGGTAATTTATACAAAGACCCATGTAATATACAGTGTTTCAAAATGATGGACCTAATTCAATGCAGTATGATTTCAAATCGGGCCCATTTGATGTACATCAACCTTGCGTAACCTAACGGCGAACGACATATATGAAAAATCCGATACGTCTCCAGGGCTGCAGACGAGCCTTATTGGAGAACATAAGAACATAAGAAAGGAGGAACACTGCAGCAGGCCTGTTGGCCCATACTAGGCAGGTCCTTCACAATCCATCCCACTAACAGAATATTTGCTCAACCCAATTTTCAAACTACCCAAGAAATAGCTTTGACAATTCTACCCACTCATGCGCGAGTCCCACTCAAATCCAACCCCTCTCACTCATGAATTTATCCAACCTAAATTTGAAACTACCCAAGGTCTAGCTTCAATAACCCTACTAGGCAGACTGTTCCACTCATCAACTACCCTATTTCCAAACCAATACTTCCTATATCCTTTCTAAATCTAAACTTATCTAACTTAGATCCATTATTGCGGGTTCTCTCTTGGAGATATCCTCAAGACCTTATTTATATCCCTTTGTTAATACCCATTTCCACTTGTATACCTCGATCATGTCTCCCTCATTCTACGTCTTACAAGTGAATGTAATTTTAGGGTCTTCAATCTTTCTTCGTAAGGAAGATTTCTAATGCTATGTATTAATTTAGTCATTCTACGCTGAATGTTTTCTAACGAATTTATGTCCATTCTGTAATATGGAGACAGAACTGAGCTGCGTAATCTAGGTGAGGCCTTACTAATGATGTATAAGCTGTAATATAACCTCTGGACTTCTGTTGCTACACTTCTTGATATAAATCCAGTAATCTATTTGCCTTATTACGTACGCTTAGGCATTGCTGTCTTGGTTTAAGGTTGCTGCTTACCATCACCCCAAGTCCTTCTCACAATCTGTATGGCTAAGTTCTACGTTATTTAACTTATAAGTGCTTGGGTTATGGACACTCCCGAGCTTCAGAACCTTGTATTTATCTACATTGAACTGCATCTCCCTTTTCTGACCACGAATTAAGTTTGTCTAAATCTTCCTGAAGTTCTATGACATCTATGTTTGAATCAATTATCCTACCTATCTTCGTGTCGTCGGCGAATTTGCTCATATCACTAGTAATTCCCTCATCAAGGTCATTGATATATATTATAAATAACAATGGGCTAAGACTGATCCCTGTGGAACACCACTTGTTACAAGTCCCCATTCGGATTTAACCCCATTTATGCACACTCTCTGCTTCCTATTGGTGAGCCATGACTCGATCCATGACAGCACTTTTCCCCAATGCCATGAGCTGCCACTTTCTTTAACAGTCTCTGGTGCGGTACTCTATCAAAAGCCTTACTAAAGTCTAAATAAACAATATCGAATTCTTTATCGTGATCAACAGCCTCAAAAGCTTTACTGAAGAAGGTTAATAAATTAGATAGGCAGGAACGGCCCCTCGTGAATCCATGCTGGGTATCATTAATCAAATTATGGTTATCTAGATGGCTTCTAATAATATCAGCTATAATTGACTCTAGTAATTTGCCTACAATTGAGGTCAGGCTTATTGGGCGTAGTTTGACGGTAGTGACTTGTCCCCTGCTTTAAAAATAGGAACTACATTAGCCATCTTCCACATATCAGACACTACACCTGTTTGAAGAGATAAATTAAAATGTTAGATATTGGTTCACAGAGTTCCATTTGCATTCCTTAAGAACCCTTGCAAAAGCTCATCAGGACCCGGCGATTTATTTTGTTTCAGTCGGTCCAGCTGTTTCATAATCATTTCGCTAGTGACTGTGATATTAAATAATTTATCTTCTTCTGGGCCTCTGTAAAAATTAATTACTGGGATATTATTAATGTCTTCCTGTGTGAAAACCGAGAGAAAATAATTATTAAAAATAGAGCACATATCATTCTCCTTGTCAGTAAGATGCCCAAAGTTATTTTAAGGGGACCTATCTTATCCCTAACTTTTGTTCTATAAACCTGGAAAAACTTTTGGGTTAGTTTTTGAATCCTAGCAACTTTAATTTCATAGTCCGTTTAGCTTTTCTTATTCCCTTTTAACGTCCCTCTTAATGTCAGTATACTGATTTATAAGATGACCCTCACCTCTTTTTATGCGCCTATAAATTCCTTTCTTCTGCCCTAAAAGATATTTGAGCCTATTATTCATCCATTTTGGGTCATTTCTACTTGATCTAATTTCTTTATATGGGATAAATGTTCTTTGGGCAGCCTGTATAGTGTTAAGAAAACTGTCATATTGATACCTCTCTTCTTCACCCCAGTCCACAGTTGATAAGTGTTCTCTAAGTCCATTATAATCTGCTAAGCGAAAATCTGGGACCATTACTGAATTATCCCTACTATCATACATCCATTCAATGCTAAAGGTAATTGACTTGTGGTCGCTTGAGCCGAGTTCTAGATGACTCGATCCATGACAGCACTTTTCCCCCAATGCCATGAGCTGCCACTTTCTTTAACAGTCTCTGGTGCGGTACTCTATCAAAAGCCTTACTAAAGTCTAAATAAACAATATCGAATTCTTTATCGTGATCAACAGCCTCAAAAGCTTTACTGAAGAAGGTTAATAAATTAGATAGGCAGGAACGGCCCCTCGTGAATCCATGCTGGGTATCATTAATCAAATTATGGTTATCTAGATGGCTTCTAATAATATCAGCTATAATTGACTCTAGTAATTTGCCTACAATTGAGGTCAGGCTTATTGGGCGGTAGTTTGACGGGAGTGACTTGTCCCCTGCTTTAAAAATAGGAATTACATTAGCCATCTTCCACATATCAGACACTACACCTGTTTGAAGAGATAAATTAAAAATGTTAGATATTGGTTCACAGAGTTCCATTTGCATTCTTAAGAACCCTTGCAAAAAGCTCATCAGGACCCGGCGATTTATTTTGTTTCAGTCGGTCCAGCTGTTTCATAATCATTTCCTAGTGACTGTGATATTAAATAATTTATCTTCTTCTGGGCCTCTGTAAAAATTAATTACTGGGATATTATTAATGTCTTCCTGTGTGAAAACCGAGGAAAATAATTATTAAAAATAGAGCACATATCATTCTCCTTGTCAGTAAGATGCCCAAAGTTATTTTTAAGGGGACCTATCTTATCCCTAACTTTTGTTCTATAAACCTGGAAAAAACTTTTGGGTTAGTTTTTGAATCCCTAGCAACTTTAATTTCATAGTCCCGTTTAGCTTTCTTATTCCCTTTTTAACGTCCCTCTTAATGTCAGTATACTGATTTATAAGATGACCCTCACCTCTTTTATGCGCCTATAAATTCCTTTCTTCTGCCCTAAAAGATATTTGAGCCTATTATTCATCCATTTTGGGTCATTTCTACTTGATCTAATTTCTTTATATGGGATAAATGTTCTTTGGGCAGCCTGTATAGTGTTAAGAAAACTGTCATATTGATACCTCTCTTCTTCACCCCAGTCCACAGTTGATAAGTGTTCTCTAAGTCCATTATAATCTGCTAAGCGAAAATCTGGGACCATTACTGAATTATCCCTACTATCATACATCCATTCAATGCTAAAGGTAATTGACTTGTGGTCGCTTGAGCCGAGTTCCTCTGTAATTTCTAAATTATTAACAAGGGTTTCCTTGCTTGCCAGAACCAAGTCAAGTAGGTTATTTCCCTTGTAGGTTCTGTTACAAACTGCTTCAAAAGCAATCCTGAACTACTTCTAAAAAGTCGTTAGATTCTAAATTCCCTGTCATGAAATTCCAATCAATCTGACTAAAGTTAAAGTCCCCTAAATTACTACGTTATCGTGTCTTGTGGCCTTAACAATTTCCTCCCAAAGTAGTCTCCCTTGTTCCCTATCTAAGTTTGGAGGACGGTAAATCACGCCTAAAATCAATTTTCACACCCTCTGAAAATTCTATCCAGACAGACTCTGTATGTGTTAATTCAGACTTTATACCCGTTTTTATGCAACAATTTAAATGATCACGGACATGAGTGCCACCCCACCCCTTTCCCGATACTTCTGTCTACTTGGAACAATTTAAAACCTGAATGTGACATTCGGCAGGCAAGTCCCGATTTTCATATTAAACCATGTCTCAGTTATTGCAAAAACATCAATATTACCCGTACTTGCAACTAATCTCAACTCGTCCATCTTATTCTAGCACTACGACTATTGGTGTAATATATATTTAGAGACTTTAGTAAGGCTTTTGATAGAGTACCGCACCAGAGACTGTTAAAGAAAGTGGCAGCTCATGGCATTGGGGGAAAAGTGCTGTCATGGATCGAGTCATGGCTCACCAATAGGAAGCAGAGAGTGTGCATAAATGGGGTTAAATCCGAATGGGGACTTGTAACAAGTGGTGTTCCACAGGGATCAGTCTTAGGCCCATTGTTATTTATAATATATATCAATGACCTTGATGAGGGAATTACTAGTGATATGAGCAAATTCGCCGACGACACGAAGATAGGTAGGATAATTGATTCAAACATAGATGTCATAGAACTTCAGGAAGATTTAGACAAACTTAATTCGTGGTCAGAAAAGTGGCAGATGCAGTTCAATGTAGATAAATGCAAGGTTCTGAAGCTCGGGAGTGTCCATAACCCAAGCACTTATAAGTTAAATAACGTAGAACTTAGCCATACAGATTGCGAGAAGGACTTGGGGGTGATGGTAAGCAGCAACCTTAAACCAAGACAGCAATGCCTAAGCGTACGTAATAAGGCAAATAGATTACTGGGATTTATATCAAAAGTGTTAGCAACAGAAGTCCAGAGGTTATATTACAGCTTTATACATCATTAGTAAGGCCTCACCTAGATTACGCAGCTCAGTTCTGGTCTCCATATTACAGAATGGACATAAATTCGTTAGAAAACATTCAGCGTAGAATGACTAAATTAATACATAGCATTAGAAATCTTCCTTACGAAGAAAGATTGAAGACCCTAAAATTACATTCACTTGTAAGACGTAGAATGAGGAGACATGATCGAGGTATACAAGTGGAAAATGGGTATTAACAAAGGGGATATAAATAAGGTCTTGAGGATATCTCTCCAAGAGAACCCGCAATAATGGATTCAAGTTAGATAAGTTTAGATTTAGAAAGGATATAGGAAAGTATTGGTTTGGAAATAGGGTAGTTGATGAGTGGAACAGTCTGCCTAGTAGGGTTATTGAAGCTAGGACCTTGGGTAGTTTCAAATTTAGGTTGGATAAATTCATGAGTGAGAGGGGTTGGATTTGAGTGGGACTCGGCATGAGTGGGTAGAATTGTCAAAGCTTATTTCTTGGGTAGCATTGAAAATTGGGTTGAGCAAATATTCTGTTAGTGGGACGGATTGTGAAGGACCTGCCTAGTATGGGCCAACAGGCCTGCTGCAGTGTTCCTCCTTTCTTATGTTCTTATGTTCTTATGAGACCCTCCTTTCTCTTTACCCTTCCTGCTCATCTCTGTTTTTCCACTATACCTATTACTGTCCTTGTCATCTAGTGTCACTAGCTTTACACTATCCACCTTATTCTGCCTATTACTAGTTCTCCTACAACTATAATATTACTACACTGGGACTTCTCTGTTTTCCCCCAAAACCCATACCACTAACTATTTCTAGTTTAAAGCCCTAACAGCTCCCTCCACTGCAGTTGCCAGTGCCCCCACCCCAGACCTGGATAAGTGAACCCCATCCCTGGCATACATGTCATTTCTGCCATAGAAGAGGTCCCAGTTGTCAATGAATGTTACTGAATTTTCCTTACAGTATTTGTCCAGCCAGCAATTGACACCAATTGCCCTGGACAGCCATTCATTTCCAACTCCTCTCCTTGGCAAAATACCACATATGACAGGGTTCCCACCCTTCTTCCTAATTATGTCTATTGCTGACCTAAACCTGCTAGTCAGGTCCTCACTCCTACGTCTGCCAACATCGTTGCCTCCAGCACTGAGACAGATAACAATATCCTCCATCCCAGCCCCAGGAAAGCAAACCCTCTGTCTCCTACTCCTATCAATCAAACAGAAAGCCCTATCCATGTACCTAACCTGACTGTCCCCAACAACAACAATGTTTTTACCTTCCTTTGTGTCTTTCGTCGTGACGCTCCCAGAAGTCGACTCACATTCATCGGGTAGCACGGAGAATGGGTTCGATGTTTCCACAACATTCTCCTGGGTCTTCGTTGTTTCTACCTCTCCACCCGTCCTCTTGAGCCTTAACTTTGTCCCATGCGTTTTAGCCACTGTCCAGGTTCCTTTCCTGGCTTGAGGATTCTCAACAGGAGGATTACTACGAATCCTCTTGTTTTCCTCAGTCAGTCGCTGTATCTCAAGCTTAGCTACCCTCAGTTCTTCCTTCAGCTGCTGGTAGAGTAGCTCAAGAGAGGACATCTTCTTCCTAAGAAGATGTCCTCGACCATGACTCGATCCATGACAGCACTTTTCCCCCAATGCCATGAGCTGCCACTTTCTTTAACAGTCTCTGGTGCGGTACTCTATCAAAAGCCTTACTAAAGTCTAAATAAACAATATCGAATTCTTTATCGTGATCAACAGCCTCAAAAGCTTTACTGAAGAAGGTTAATAAATTAGATAGGCAGGAACGGCCCCTCGTGAATCCATGCTGGGTATCATTAATCAAATTATGGTTATCTAGATGGCTTCTAATAATATCAGCTATAATTGACTCTAGTAATTTGCCTACAATTGAGGTCAGGCTTATTGGGCGGTAGTTTGACGGTAGTGACTTGTCCCCTGCTTTAAAAATAGGAATTACATTAGCCATCTTCCACATATCAGACACTACACCTGCGGGTTCTCTCCAAGAGAGAACCCGCAATAATGGATTCAAGTTAGATAAGTTTAGATTTAGAAAGGATATAGGAAAATATTGGTTTGGAAATAGGGTAGTTGATGAGTGGAACAGTCTGCCTAGTAGGGTTATTGAAGCTAGGACCTTGGGTAGTTTCAAATTTAGGTTGGATAAATTCATGAGTGAGAGGGGTTGGATTTGAGTGGGACTCGCACTTGAGTTAATAGAATCTTCAAAGCTTATTTCTTGGGTAGAATTGAAAATTAGGTTGGGCAATTATTCTGTTAGTGGGATGGATTGTGAAGGACGTGCCTAGTATGGGCCAACAGGCCTGCTGCAGTGTTCCTCCTTTCTTATGTTCTTATGTGTTTCCTGACGCGGGTCTTAGTCATATGATGACCCACAGCTAGAGCTTTAGATAATCTGACCGAGGCCTTCCACTGGCTTACCCCTCCACCCCTTTAAAAATTATGGTCATAGTTATAACCATTCAGTATGGAGACATACTGTCAGAGGGTGAGGTGCAGCCTACCAGCAAAAGAATGTAAACACTGAGAGGTCAGGTCCCTCTCAAATACGTCCATTCTCTTTGTGTCTGCTGAGGTCAGGTCCCTCTCAAATCCATCCATTCTCTTTGTGTCTGCTGAGGTCAGGTCCCTCTCAAATCCATCCATTCTCGTCGTGTCTGCTGAGTCTTCTGTACTCGACTGAAGAAGCCTACCGTGTAGGCGAAACGTTTCCAAATAAAGATACCTGACTGTTGCCCATGTGTCTTATCTTGAGTGTATAAGAACATAAGAACGGAGGAACACTGCAGAAGGCCTACTGGCCTATACAAGGCCTGCAACACTTTTCAACACATTTTTCAAGTTTACCAAATTTAGTAAACCATTTATTCACATCCCTGGGTGTGTTAGGGAAGGGATAACAGCAACAGGAGCAACGGTAACAGGGACAACAGCAACAGGAACAACGGTAACAGGGTAAACGGAGATACCAGGAAAAACTTTGAACTTGGGAAGTCTTGACACGAAAAGTGACGAAAGATAATGAACAACTTTGAAAAGACAAGAACACAAAAAAAGGAGAGAAACTTAAAGTTAGTAAGTTGAGCAACGATATATATAGTATATATATATATATATATATATATATATATATATATATATATATATATATATATATATATATATATATATATATATATATATATATATATATATATATATAGATAATATATATATATATATATAATATATATATATATATATCTTTCAACACGTCGGCCGTTTCCCACCGAGGCAGGGTGGCCCATAAGGAAAACGAAAGTTTCTCCTTTTACATTTAGTAATATATTCAGGAGAAGGGGTTACTAGCCCCTTGCTCCCGGCATTTTAGTCGCCTCTTACGACACGCATGGCTTATGGAGGAAGAATTCTGTTCCACTTCCCCATGGAGATAAGAGGAAATAAGAACAAGAACTAGTAAGAAAATATAAGAAAACCCAGAGGGGTGTGTATATATATGCTTGTACATGAATGCGTAGTGTGACCTAAGTGTAAGTAGAAGTAACAAGACATACCTGAAATCTTGCATGTTTATGAGACAGAAAAAAGACACCAGCAATCCTACCATCATGTAAAACAATTACAGGATTTCGTTTTACACTCACTTGGCAGGACGGTAGTACCTCCCTGGGCGGTTGCTGTCTACCAACCTACTACCTTAATATATATATACTATATATACTATATATATATGCTAGGAATTCTCAAGAACAGGCGAAATATTCACAAACACTGATCTCTGGCCGAAGGAGACTCGAACCTACGAACCTTGCAACAGGTTCGCAGTGCTTCCGAACCGTACCACACTGGACCAATACCTGCTCCAGCTCACTCTAGACGTTGATCCAGGCAGCAGCTTTCAGGCAGGTGGGTTACAGCTTTTCATCTCATCCCCTGGATGCATCCACACAACTTTATGCATGCAGGGGATGAGATGAAAAGCTGTAAGCCCCTGCCTGAAAGCTGGCTGCCTTGGATCAACGTCTAGCGTGAGCTGGACGCCAAGGTATTGGACCAGTGTGGTACGGTCTGTAAAGCACTGCGAACCTTGCCAGAGATCAGTGTTTGTGAATATATATATATATTTTTTTATTAACACATCGGCCGATTCCCACCAAGGCAGGGTGGCCCGAAAAAGAAAAACTTTCATCATCATTCACTCCATCACTGTCTTGCCAGAGGGGTGCTTTACACTACAGTTATAAAACTGCAACATTAACACCCCTCCTTAGAGTGCAGGCACTGTACTTCCCATCTCCAGGACTCAAGTCCGGCCTGCCGGTTTCCCTGAATCCCTTCATAAATGTTACCTTGCTCACACTCCAACAGCACGTCAAGTATTAAAAACCATTTGTCTCCATTCACTCCTATCAAATACGCTCACACATGCTTGCTGGAAGTCCAAGCCCCTCGCACACAAAACTTCCTTTACCCCCTAACTCCAACCTTTACTAGGCCGACCCCTACCCCGACACTCCCTCCACTAAAGATTTATACACTCTCGAAGTTATTCTATCTCGTTCCATTCTCTCTACATGTCCGAACCACCTCAACAACCACTCCTCAGCTCTCTGGATAATAGTTTTGGTAATCCCGCACCTCATCCTAATTTCCAAACTCCGAATTCTCTGCATTATATTCACACCACACATTGACCTCAGACACGACATCTCCACTGCCTCCAGCCTTCTCCTCGTTGCAACATTCATCACCCATGCTTCACACCCATATAAGAGTGTTGGTATAACTATACTCTCATACATTCCAGGATAGGTGAGTACAAATAGAGAGCGTGTCTGTCTCGCGCCCAGCAGACGGAGGATCAAACCTCCACAAAGTATTGCGCTGAATAACCCAAATAGGTTTAGCGCTTAACATGAATTATTATTATCTCATACATTCCCTGTGCTAGCCAAGGACTCGAACCCATATTGTACTGGCCCGCGAGAACCACATGACGCTTCAACCCACAGGACCACCAAATCCACAGATGTCAAGCTCACAGAAGCCAAGCTCACAGAAGCCACGCTCACAGAAGCCAAGCTCACAGAAGCCACGCTCACAGAAGCCAAGCTCACAGAAGCCACGCTCACAGAAGCCAAGCTCACAGAAGCCACGCTCACAGAAGCCAAGCTCACAGAAGCCACGCTCACAGAAGCCAAGCTCACAGAAGCCAAGCTCACAGAAGCCAAGCTCACAGAAGCCAAGCTCACACAAGCCACGCTCACAGAAGCCAAGCTCACAGAAGCCACGCTCACAGAAGCCACGCTCACAGAAGCGAAGCTCACAGAAGCCACGCTCAAGAAGCCAAGCTCACAGAAGCCACGCTCACAGAAGCCAAGCTCACAGAAGCCGAAACTCACAGAAGCCAGCTCACAGAAGCCAAGCTCACAGAAGCCACAGCTCACAGAAGCCAGCTACGAAGCCACTCACAGAAGCCAAGCTCACAGAAGCCAAGCTCACAGAAGCCAAGCTCACAGAAGCCACGCTCACAGAAGCCGAGCTCACAGAAGCCACGCTCAAGAAGCCGAGCTCACAGAAGCCAAGCTCACAGAAGCCAAGCTCACAGAAGCCAAGCTCACAGAAGCCAAGCTCACAGAAGCCAAGCTCACAGAAGCCAAGCTCACAGAAGCCAAGCTCACAGAAGCCAAGCTCACAGAAGCCAAGCTCACAGAAGCCAGCTACAGAAGCCAGCTCACAGAAGCCAAGCTCACAGAAGCCAAGCTCACAGAAGCCAGCTCACAGAAGCCGAGCTCACAAGCCAGAGCTCACAGAAGCCAGAGCTCACAGAAGCCAAACTCACAGAAGCCAAGCTCACAGAAGCCAAGCTCACAGAAGCCAAGCTCACAGAAGCCAAGCTCACAGAAGCCAAGCTCACAGAAGCCAAGCTCACAGAAGCCAAGCTCACAGAAGCCAAACTCACAAAGCCAAGCTCACAGAAGCCAAGCTCACAGAAGCCAAGCTCACAGAAGCCAAGCTCACAGAAGCCAAGCTCACAGAAGCCAAGCTCACAGAAGCCAAGCTCACAGAAGCCAAGCTCACAGAAGCCAAGCTCACAGAAGCCAAGCTCACACAGAAGCCAAGCTCACAGAAGCCAAGCTCACAGAAGCCAAGCTCACAAGCCAAGCTCAACAGCTCACAGAAGCCAAGCTCACAGAAGCCAAGCTCAGCAGCGAAGCCAGCTCACAGAAGCCACGCTCACAGAAGCCAAGCTCACAGAAGCCACGCTCACAGAAGCCAAGCTCACAGAAGCCAAGCTCACAGAAGCCACGCTCACAGAAGCCACGCTCACAGAAGCCAAGCTCACAGAAGCCACGCTCACAGAAGCCAAGCTCACAGAAGCCAAGCTCACAGAAGCCAAGCTCACAGAAGCCAAGCTCACAGAAGCCAAGCTCACAGAAGCCACGCTCACAGAAGCCAAGCTCACAGAAGCCAAGCTCACAGAAGCCAAGCTCACAGAAGCCAAGCTCACATAAGCCAAGCTCACAGAAGCCACGCTCACAGAAGCCAAGCTCACAGAAGCCAAGCTCACAGAAGCCAAGCTCACAGAAGCCAAGCTC
This sequence comes from Cherax destructor, assembly GCA_009830355.1. Classification (NCBI taxonomy): domain Eukaryota; kingdom Metazoa; phylum Arthropoda; class Malacostraca; order Decapoda; family Parastacidae; genus Cherax; species Cherax destructor. The sequence goes on along the minus strand of WNWK01001508.1, from coordinate 260,823 downwards.
ACAGAAGCCACGCTCACAGAAGCCACAGCTCACAGAAGCCAAGCTCACAGAAGCCACGCTCACAGAAGCCAAGCTCACAGAAGCCAAGCTCACAGAAGCCAAGCTCACAGAAGCCAAGCTCACAGAAGCCACGCTCACAGAAGCCAAGCTCACAGAAGCCAAGCTCACAGAAGCCAAGCTCACAGAAGCCACGCTCACAGAAGCCAAGCTCACAGAAGCCACGCTCACAGAAGCCAAGCTCACAGAAGCCAAGCTCACAGAAGCCAACGCTCACAGCAAGCTCAGCTACAGAAGCCAAGCTCACAGAAGCCAAGCTCACAGAAGCCACGCTCACAGAAGCCAAGCTCACAGAAGCCAAGCTCACAGAAGCCACGCTCACAGAAGCGCACAGCTCACAGAAGCCAAGCTCACAGAAGCCAAGCTCACAGAAGCCAAGCTCACAGAAGCCAAGCTCACAGAAGCCACGCTCACAGAAGCCAAGCTCACAGAAGCCACGCTCACAGAAGCCAAGCTCACAGAAGCCGAGCTCACAGAAGCCAAGCTGACAGAAGCCACGCTCACAGAAGCCACGCTCACAGAAGCCAAGCTCACAGAAGCCACGCTCACAGAAGCCAAGCTCACAGAAGCCACGCTCACAGAAGCCAAGCTCACAGAAGCCAAGCTCACAGAAGCCAGCTCACAGAAGCCAAACGCTCACAGAAGCCACGCTCACAGAAGCCAGCTCACAGAAGCCACGCCAAGCGCTCACAGAAGCCAAGCTCACAGAAGCCACGCTCACAGAAGCCAAGCTCACATGAAGCCACGCTCAACCACAGAAGCCACGCTCACAGAAGCCAAGCTCACAGGCTAAGCCACGCTCACAGAAGCCGCACGGAGCTCACAGAAGCCGAGCTCACAGAAGCCAGCTCACAGAAGCCACGCTCACAGAAGCCACGCTCACAGAAGCCAGCTCACAGCTCAGAAGCCACGCTCACAGAAGCCAAGCTCACAGAAGCCAGCTCACAGAAGCCACGCTCACAGAAGCGCCACAGCTCACAGAAGCCACGCTCACGAAGCCAAGCTCACAGAAGCCTAGACAGCTCACAGAAGCCAAGCTCACAGAAGCCACGCTCACAGAAGCCAAGCTCACAGAAGCCAAGCTCACAGAAGCCACGCTCACAGAAGCCACGCTCACAGAAGCCAAGCTCACAGAAGCCACGCTCACAGAAGCCACGCTCACAGAAGCCACGCTCACAGAAGCCACGCTCACAGAAGCCACGCTCACAGAAGCCAAGCTCACAGAAGCCACGCTCACAGAAGCCACGCTCACAGAAGCCACGCTCACAGAAGCCACGCTCACAGAAGCCACGCTCACAGAAGCCAAGCTCACAGAAGCCACGCTCACAGAAGCCAAGCTCACAGAAGCCAAGCTCCAGAAGCCAAGCTCACAGAAGCCACGCTCACAGAGCACGCTCACAGAAGCCACGCTCACAGAAGCCACGCTCACAGAAGCCACGTCACAGAAGCCAAGCTCACAGAAGCCACGCTCACAGAAGCCAAGCTCACATAAGCCACGCTCACAGAAGCCACGCTCACAGAAGCCACGCTCACAGAAGCCAAGCTCACAGAAGCCAAGCTCACAGAAGCGATAGACAAACAACATTTATGTTCCATATCTCCAGATTTTAACGGAAAACATCGAATTTCTATTACCGTATTTCGCGGCTTATAAGACGCATTTTTTCAATAAAATGTCTCCAAAAACCAGCCTGCGTCCTATAAACTGAAGGTCAGTGACTTGAGCCATAAGTCTGGGGTGTGGGGTGAGCTGTAGCTCTCCCAGTTACGTCCGATGCCGAGCCATTAAAACTAAAACAAGTCTTACAAGCCGCGTCTTATAAGCCTCGAAATACGGTAAATAAAAGTAAACATCGTATCGCACATCATAACACGAAGACGCACTCTACAGAACAAGTTCTTATTGCAACAACGTTCATGTCTGTTCCGTTCTTTATCAGTTGATTTGATAAATATCGCCACAGGTGTAAACTCTGTCCATACACGAGGCCTGGTCTCAGACCGGGCCGCGGAGGCGTTGACCCCCGAAACCCTCTCCAGGTATACAGGGTTGCTCTTCAACGTGTCTTTTTCTTCACATTATCGCCAACACCACATTCAGATCCTTCCTTGAAGACCCCCTTGTGTCTTAATCCCAGGAAGGTCTCCATTTCCCTTAAAGAACACAACTCATCATGTCTAAAAATCCCAGGATGGTCTCCACTTCCCTTAAAGAACACGACTCTTCATCGTGTCTAATAATCCCAGTATGGTCTCCACTTCCCTTGAAGAATACGACCCCCACCATGTATTAATAATCCCAGGATGGTCTCCACTTAAAGAAGATGACCCTCAGTGTGTCTAATAATCCCAGGATGGTCTCCACTTAAAGAAGACGACCCTCAGTGTGTCTAATAATCCCAGGATGGTCTCCACTTCCCATCAGCATAACCCTCTTGAGATAAGATCTTAGTTTAGTGGATGAATCGTTACTGTCTCGTAAGTCTTCAACTTCGGCGCGATTACTGTCAGCGCTACAGTCTTGATCTGTGGCCATTCCTTGTTCAGCCTTTACTTCTCTTATGCAGGTTCTGGCTTCAGCTGTTGCTGCTAATGTTACTGCTGCTGATGTAGCTGCTGCTTCTTCTGACGTTGTTAGTACTGTTTCTGCTGTTCTGTGAATGTTTGCAGAATGAAGAATTAGACACATGTGCAACATCTGGGTATCTTTATTTGTTGACGTTTCGCCAACCAGTGGCTTTATGTCTGCTGTTGCTGCTGCCACTGTTTCTGCTAACGCTACTACTGTTGTCGTTGTTATTACTGCTGTTGTTACTACTGCATATACTGCTTTGTACCGGTTTCTTGTGGTTAATTAAAGATTACGTTTTATGTAAACATACGTATTAATGCCTACGATTGACCATACCTATTTCATATGGCCCTCCTTACATTCAATCGCCCCTTTCTCACTTCCCTCCCCATCCATTCCTTCCTTCTTCCTCTTCCATAGACCACATCAACTTCGAGACTACGTGGAAGGAAGTGTTACAATATTTCCATATCTTACTGGGAACTACGGTGGCTGGAGATTGTATTGCCCAACACCTCCTCTCAGCAATACGTTCACGACTTCGTTGTTACCTTTCACACTCAAGTGGCTTTTACTCTCTCGTTCTCGCTCTTGCACTCCTCTCGTTCAAGCAGTTTCTGTTCCTCTATTTTTTTCCTCGCTAATATATTCGTGTTTTTTTTGCCTCTGCTGTGTGTGTCCTCACTTATTTGTGGTTGCAGGGGTCGAGACTCAGCTCCTGGCTCCGCCTCTTCACTGAACGCTACTAGGTACTAACAGCATTTGGATTATGCAGCTCAGTTTTGGTCTCCTTACTACAGGATGGATATAGATTCATTGGAGAACATACAAAGAAGAATGACTAAAATGATTTACAGTATAAGAAATCTCCCGTATGAAGATAGACTTAGAGCGTTGAATCTCCACTCTCTGGAGAGACGTAGAATGAGGAGATATCATCGAGGTGTACAAGTGGATGATGGGCATAAACAAAGGAGATATTAATAAAATACTGAGGATATCGAACCAAGTAAGAACGAGAAATAACGATTTAAATTGGATAAATTTAGATTTAGAAAGGACATAGGCAAGTACTGGTTTTCGAACAGAGTTGTAGATGCGTGGAACAATCTTCCGAGTACTGTGATAGAGGCTAGGACCTTGGGTGGCTTTAAAAAGAGATTGGACAAATATATGAGTGGGAGGGGCTGGGTTTGATTTGTGTCGTGAGTACGGGAATAAATTTTTAGGTAGTGGTGGTTTTGATAAGGACCTGCCTTGTATGGGCCAGTAGGCCTTCTGCAGTGTTCCTCCATTCTTATGTTCTTATGTTCTTATGTTCTCCCTGCTCCATGAGATTTATCATACATCGTGTGTGTGTGTGTGTGTGTGTGTGTGTGTGTATTCGCCTATTTGTGCTTGCAGGGGTTGATTCATAGTTCCTGATTCCGCCTCTTCACTGATCGCTACTTGGTCCACTCTACCCTGGTCCATGAGCTTTATCATACCTCTTCTTAAAGCTATGTATGGATCCTGCCTCCACCACATCACTCTCCAGACGCATCCACTTCCTGACAACTCTATGACTGAAGAAATACTTCCTAACATCCCTGTGATTCATCTGAGTCTTCAACTTCCAATTGTGTCCCCTTGTTGTTGTGTCCCATCTCTGGAACATCCTCTCTGTCCACCTTGTCAATTCCAAGCAGAAATTTGGATGTCGTTATCATGTCTCCCCTGACCCTCCTGTCATGTGTCCTGTACTCACCTAGTTGTGGTTGCAGGGGTCGATTCACAGCTCCAGCATGTGTGTGTTTGTGGAATGAAAGGCAGAAGTGTTTGTCAACACCGTCCAACGATAACATTGCCTTTATCCAGTAAAACAAACACGGAGGGAAAGCGAGAAGCTCCTGTAAATTGTAAAAAAAAACAGAAATTACATTACCAAAACAACAGAAGAGTGACAGCAACAGCATTTTGACATGCAACGGCTGTCAGTTTACAAATTCGTGTTTTATGTATTTATGTATTACACATTGACGTATTAGGCTTTAAATAGAAATGGCGACTGTGTGTTTTGGAATGTATTTCTCTGGCTTTTAAACTTCTTTCTCTCTCTCTCTCTCTCTCTCTCTCTCTCTCTCTCTCTCTCTTTATATATACATAGGTTATCCAGTTTTGAAAAAAATATGTATCATGAAGAATAAATTATTATTATTATAGAAGAAATATTTCCACTTATTAATAATAATAGTAGCAATAATAATAATATTATTATTATTATAAAGAGGAAGAAGAAGAGGAAGAAGAGGAGAAGAAGAAGAAGAAGCAGAAGTAAGTAATCTGCAAGTCAAAGTTCTACCTCAGAGGTGAACTACTGAACCAAAACATTCCTGCCCCCTGACTCCAATGTTTAAATGTTAGTGATATTCAGGGGACATGTCTCTGGGGGAGAGAGAGAGAGAGAGAGAGAGAGAGAGAGAGAGAGAGAGAGAGAGAGAGAGAGAGAGAGAGAGAGAGAGAGAGAGAGAGAGAGAACTCGGTGAAAAAGATAATAAAAACATAGGGAAATACCTCTCAGTATAGATATACAGGTAGAATATTAATATGGTATACAATGGTACACACTACCGGGTCTTTGTAGTGACCCCGGCTATACGAGGCCCGACACAAAAATGAAACTAAGTCTATAACTCTGGAAGCAAGAGAGAGAGGGAAGAGACAGAGATGATTATAGATCATGTTGTAAGGTGTCACAGTGAGACAAGACTCAGCTCAATCACTTTACGAGTCGACCCGTGTTGAGATTTAGACATATTTTTTTTACCCTCGGTCGGAAAATGTCGGAATGCAAAAGTGGACAGCTAGACATCAAGTTTCTTGTGAAACTGAAGGAATCCGCGGCGGAAACGTTTCAGTTATTGTTTGAGGCTTACGGTGCGTGTCTTGGGCACGCGTTCTCGTCTGACGCAAATGATTTTCTGAAGGCGGAGGAAGTGTGAAGGTTGTTACCGGTCCGGGCCGCCCAGCACTTACCGATGACAACATTGAAAATATCGGAGATGTGATTCGAAAAAACGTAAGGTTGGGTGTTCGAGCAGTAGCTGAGAGAGTTCATTTGGACAGGGAATGTGTTCGACACATTCTAACGGAAGAATTGAACATGAGAAAGGTTTGTACAAAAATAGTGCCAAAAAAGCTATAAGATGAATAAAATGACCCTCGCGAGGAATTGTGCTTCAGTACCCACCTATTCGTGTGGGTCAGCATGCAGCTGTGTGTCAGCATCGCATGCAGCTGTGTCAGCATCCCATGCAGCTGTGTCAGCATCGCATGCAGTTGTGTGTCAGGAATTATTTTGAAGGTGATCGTAGTTCATACTCTTAATTTGCGAAATAAATAGGCCTACAGTCTGTTTTTTTTATGTCGACCTCATACATAGACCTACCAGTGTGTATGTACACACACGCTACTCACACACGCCAATCACATACATCTAAACACACTTCTATATCAAAAACAACAACTATGCTTACCATTAGACTAACTATTTTAGTAAATACTGTGAAAACGTTCAAAGCTGGAGACTGATAATTTATATTCCACCTACTGCAGACTCAGTCAATCTTACTGGTAGGCAGCAGTGAGCTGTTGCTGCCCTTATGTCCACATGTTTTTCTTCGGGTTTGTGTATAGGATACAAGTCTAATTCTTTACCGTCACTGCACTGATGGAAAGTGCTCAATTATGCTTTGTCGAATGCTGTGGTTGTCAAAGAGCTCTGGGGCTTCGAGTTGGCACTGAGACTGCAAAAACAGAAGCCAAAGTCATGCAGGTTGTACGTGAATAGTATACAGTATCGACCAGATGAATTAGACTCATGTGCAACATGTGGCTTTTATCAATACAATCCAAGGACATAATGTGAAGACTGTAGAACTATATACGAAAGATGAGGTAATCAGTCCATCAGTCTTGAAGTTAGTGAAGAGCACCGTAGTCTTGAAGACTGTCATAAAAACATAAGAAAGGAGGAACACTGCAGTAGGCCCATTGGCCAAAAAAGACCTATTGGCACTAACTCCAAGGCCTATTGGCACCAATTCCAGAAGCCAGAGTGGTTTACAAAAACACGTAAGGAAACATTAGGACATATTTAAAAACGTTTCGGTCATAGGACCTTGATCAAGGTCCCAGGACCGAAACGTTTTCCAATATATATGTCCTGGTGTTTGCTTGGTATCAATTACCAAGGGTCACACCACGCTGGTAGGTCACCTTATTGACCAGTAAATACTACCTGAGATTCTTGATAATGACATGAAATATCGAAAAGTTGACGATTGTTGAAACGTTTCGCCCACACAGTAGACTTCTTCAGTCACATACAGAGGCAACAGATGAAGATGAGGTAATCAGTCCATCAACCTTGGAGAAATAGTATTTGAGGAGGTCAGTCCCTCAGTAAGAAGTAAGAAGATATTAGACATGACCTTAGACATTAGGAACGTACAAAAAGGGGCCAGTTTAACTTTTGGTGTGTATGGTATGTGCGACCCCGTGTGTACACTGCCCATGTGAGAGATGTACATATGTACACCCAGGAGTAGCGAGGACACTGTACACTTTGTGCTATTTCCTAGATTACAGTTCACTGTAAATTCGATAATACTGGTTACTTAATGGGGATTAAAATCTCAGTGTATATATACTGAGATATACACATCTCAGTGTACATACACTGAGAGATACACATCTCAGTGTACATACACTGAGAGATACACATCTCAGTGTATATACACTGAGAGATACACATCTCAGTGTACATACACTGAGAGATACACATCTCAGTGTACATACACTGAGAGATACACATCTCAGTGTACATACACTGAGATATACACTGTCTTTATTAGGGGGAACTTCGGTAATAAATGATTCAATTCGTTTATCAATCAAGATAGAGAAGTTATGATTGTTTTATAGAATTCCTCCTCCCCAGGGCTCTCGATCCAAGGAATTGATGCTACCTCCTCCTCTTCCTCCTCGGATTAAACCTGAATATACCTTTCATACCCAAGGTTCTGTGTGACTCCTACGGGTTTAGCCTTTCCCAATGCATACAATAATAATAATAATAATAATAATAATAATAATAATAATAATAATAATAATAATAATAATTAATAATAATAATAATAATAATAATAATAATCCTCAGAGTTATTATTAAGGAATGGAGAAACGAACTGTTTCTGTCGTTCTCTCAACAGCGACATTTCGATCTCTTCTGGAGAAAAACGTGGCGACTTGTGATAGGTGAAGGTGATTGAGTGTGCCAGCGCCTGGTGTGGCCCTGAGTGCCAGCGCCTGGTGTAGCCCTCAGTGCCAGCGCCTGGTGGGGCCCTCAGTACCAGCGCCTGGTGTGGCCCTCAGTGCCAGCGCCTGGTGTAGCCCTCAGTGCCAGCGCCTGGTGTGACCCTCAGTGCCAGCGCCTGGTGTGACCCTCAGTGCCAGCGCCTGGTGTGGCCCTCAGTGCCAGCGCCTGGTGTAGCCTCAGTGCCAGCGCCTGGTGTGGCCCTCAGTGCCAGCGCCTGGTGTGGCCCTCAGTGCCACTCAGAACTAGGGAGATCAGAGTGGCTGATCACAGATAAAAAATAGGCCCAACAAATTTTGATTATTTTTCTAAAATTTCAATAGATTGTTGAGGTGTGTCTTTTCCACTTTGCTCTTTTCTCGTTTCGTCTTTCTTCTTGTGTTTGTTTCTATTACTGTTTATTCCTTCTCTCTCTGCTCCCTCCTTTCTATGCATTTTTTTTATTTTCTAATTTCCTTTCCTCCCGTTCACACACACACACACACACACACACACACACACACACACACACACACACACAACACACAACACACAACACACACACACAACACACACACACACACACACACACACACACACACAACACACACACACAACACACACAACACACAACACACACACACACACACACACACACACACACACAGGCCTAGTGTCTAATCGACATGTGCCTAGGACAAAATGGTAACAAGGGTCAGTCCTAGGACCTGTACTGTTTTTGGTATATATGAATGACATAACGGAAGGGATAGACTCAGAAGTGTCTCTGTTTGCAGATGATGTGAAGTTAATGAGAAGAATTAAATCAGTCGAGGATCAGGCAGGACTACAAAGAGACCTGGACAGGCTACAAGCCTGGTCCAGTAACTGGCTCCTTGAATTTAACCCTGCCAAATGTAAAGTCATGAAGATCGGGGAAGAGCAAAGAAGACCGCAGACAGAGTATAGTCTAGGTGGCCAAAGACTGCAAACCTCACTCAAAGAAAAAGATCTAGGGGTGAGTATAATACCGAGCACATCTCCTGAGGCACACATCAATCAGATAACTGCTGCAGCATACGGGCGCCTGGCAAACCTAAGAATAGCGTTCCAATACCTCACTAAGGAATCATTCAAGACTCTGTACACCATATACGTCAGGCCCATACTGGAGTATGCAGCACCAGTTTGGAACCCACACCTGGTCAAGCACGTCAAGAAATTAGAGAAAGTGCAAAGGTTTGCAACAAGACTAGTCCCAGAGATAAGGGGATTGTCCTACGAAGAAAGGTTAAGGGAAATCTGCCTGACGACACTAGAGGACAGGAGGGTTAGGGGAGACATGATAACGACATTTAAAATACTGCGAGGAATAGATAAGGTGGACAGAGACAAGATGTTCCAGAGAGGGGACACAGAAACAAGGGGTCACAATTGGAATTTGAAGACTCCTATGAGTCAAAGGGATGTTAGGAAGTATTTCTTCAGTCATAGAGTTGTCAGGAAGTGGAATAGCTTAGAAAGCGACATAGTGGAGGCAGGAACCATACATAGTTTTAAGACGAGGTTTGATAAAGCTCATGGAGCAGGGAGAGAGAGGACCTAGTAGCAATCAGTGAAGAGGCGAGGCCAGGAGCTATGAATCGACCCCTGCAACCACAACTAGGTGAGTACACACACACACACACACACACACACACACACACTAGTATCGACCAGTGAAGAGGCGGGGACCAAGAGCAAATTCAATACACAGCTTCAAAAGTAGATACGATAAGTCCCAAGAAACCAGAAGTCAGTGATGCCCATCAAGGAGGTCTGAAGAGCCAGGAGCTGAGTCTCAACCTGGATCTGTGGGCAGTGACAACTAGCATTGTACCATACTCCCAGGGTGACACAGTGACAACTAGCATTGTACCACACTCCCAGGGTGACACAGTGACAACTAGCACTATACCACACTCCCAGGGTGACACAGTGACAACTAGCACTATACCACACTCCCAGGGTGACACAGTGACAACTAGCATTGTACCACACTCCCAGGGTGACAAAGTGACAACTAGCACTGTACCACACTCCCAGGGTGACACAGTGACAACTAGCACTATACCACACTCCCAGGGTGACACAGTGACAACTAGCATTGTACCACACTCCCAGGGTGACAAAGTGACAACTAGCACTGTACCACACTCCCAGGGTGACAAAGTGACAACTAGCACTGTACCACACTCCCAGGGTGACACAGTGACAACTAGCATTGTACCACACTCCCAGGGTGACACAGTGACAACTAGCACTGTACCACACTCCCAGGGTGACACAGTGACAACTAGCATTGTACCACACTCCCAGGGTGACACAGTGACAACTAGCACTGTACCACACTCCCAGGGTGACACAGTGACAACTAGCATGTACCACACTCCCAGGGTGACACAGTGACAACTAGCATTGTACCACACTCCCAGGGTGACACAGTAACACCTAGCACTGTTCAACACTCCCAGGGTGAGACAGTAACACCTAGCACTGTACAACACTCCCAGGGTGACAAGTAACAACTAGCACTGTACAACACTCCCAGGGTGACACAGTAACAACTAGCACTGTACAACACTCCCAGGGTGACACAGTGACAACTAGCACTGTACAACACTCCCAGGGTGACACAGTAACAACTAGCACTGTACAACACTCCCAGGGTGACACAGTGACAACTAGCACTGTACAACACTCCCAGGGTGACACAGTAACAACTAGCATTGTACCACACTCCCAGGGTGACACAGTAACAACTAGCACTGTACAACACTCCCAGGGTGACACAGTAACAACTAGCACTGTACAACACTCCCAGGGGACACAGTAACACATAGCACTGACACACTCCCAGGGTGACACAACACTAGTAACACTGTACAACACTCCCAGGGTGACAAGTAACACTGTACAACACTCCCAGGGGCTACACAGTAACACATAGCACTGACAACACTCCCAGGGTGACAGTAACTACTGTACAACACTCCCAGGGTGACACAGTACACCTAGCACTGTACAACACTCCCAGGGTGACACAGTAACACTAGCACTCACACACTCCCAGGGTGACACAGTAACACTGTACAACACTCCCAGGGCTACACAGTAAAACTAGCACTGCACAACACTCCCAGGGTGACAGTGACACTCTACACACTCCAGGGTGACACAGTACACTAGCACTGTACAACACTCCCAGGGTGACACAGTAACACTGTCACACTCCAGGTGACACAGTACACTGTACAACACTTCAGGGTGACACAGTAACACTGTACAACACTCCCAGGGTGACACAGTAACACTGTACAACACTCCCAGGGCTACACAGTAACACTAGCACTGCACAACACTCCCAGGGTGACACGACATGTACAACACTCCCAGGCTACACAGTGACACATAGCACTGTACAACACTCCCAGGGTGACACAGTAACACTGTACAACACTTCCAGGGTGACACAGTAACACTGTACAACACTCCCAGGGTGACACAGTAACACTGTACAACACTCCCAGGGGCTACACAGTAACACATAGCACTGCACAACACTCCCAGGGTGACACAGTAACACTGTACAACACTCCCAGGGTGACACAGTAACACTCTACAACACTCCCAGGGGCTACACAGTAACACCTAGCACTGCACAACACTCCCAGGGTGACAGTAACACTGTACAACACTCCCAGGGGCTACACAGTAACACCTAGCACTGTACAACACTCCCAGGGTGACACAGTAACACTGTACAACACTCCCAGGGTGACACAGTAACACTCTACAACACTCCCAGGGTGACAGTAACACTCTACAACACTCCCAGGGGCTACACAGTAACACCTAGCACTGCACAACACTCCCAGGGTGACACAGTAACACTGTACAACACTCCCAGGGGCTACACAGTAACACCTAGCACTGACAACACTCCAGGGTGACAGTAACACTGTACAACACTCCCAGGGCTACACAGTAACACCTAGCACTGACAACACTCCCAGGGTGACACGTAACACTCTACAACACTCCCAGCAGGCTACACAGTAACACCTAGCACTGCACAACACTCCCAGGGTGACACAGTAACACTGTACAACACTCCCAGGGGCTACACAGTAACACCTAGCACTGCACAACACTCCCAGGGTGACAGTAACACTCTACAACACTCCCAGGGGCTACACAGTAACACCTAGCACTGCACAACACTCCCAGGGTGACAGTAACACTCTACAACACTCCCAGGGGCTACACAGTAACACCTAGCACTGCACAACACTCCCAGGGTGACAGTAACACTCTACAACACTCCCAGGGGCTACACAATAACACCTAGCACTGCACAACACTCCCAGGGTGACAGTAACACTCTACAACACTCCCAGGGGCTACACAGTAACACCTAGCACTGCACAACACTCCCAGGGTGACAGTAACACTCACAACACTCCAGGGCTACACAATAACACCTAGCACTGCACAACACTCCAGGGTGACAGTAACACTCCCTCCCAGGGTGACAGTAACACTGCACAACACTCCCAGGGTGACAGTAACACTCTACAACACTCCCAGGGTGACAGTAACACTCTACAACACTCCCAGGGTGACAGTAACACTCTACAACACTCCCAGGGGCTACACATACATCCCAGGCAGGACACACAGAGCCCAACATAGCCAAGAGGATCATGCTAGACTTACAACTCGGAGAATAACTGACACAGAAAACGGCGACAACAAAATAGTGGGCAACCCAAAATAGAGAGAAAACGGGAAAAGTTTCCACTGGAATAGAGGGGAGTCTTATTTATTGTTAATGAAAACTGGCACAGAGAGAGGCACATGACAAGTATACAAACAGATTTAATTTCTTATACGATATATATATATATATATATATATATATATATATATATATATCGTGCCGATTAGGTAAAACTTGCGATTTTGGCTTAAATAGCAACGCTCACCTTATCATATAAGACAAGTGAAAATTTGTGTATGCAATAATTTCGCCAAAATCATTCTAAACATAACGAAAAAAAATATATTTCATTGTGTTTGTTTATTATTAAATTAATGTTAACGTATCTAAAATATATTTAGTTGGGTTGTTGTAATAAGGTTAGGTAGGTTTTCAAAGTTTCTCTTGGTACAAAATTATAAATTCTTACATTAACATAAATGAAAAAAATATATCTTTAAACGTATAAGAGAAAATTTTAGAAAGGACTTAATTTTAGATGAGTTCTTGCTAATTGACCAGTTTTACCTAATCGGCACGACATGTCTACGTAATGCGTGAGGCATTACGTAGAATGAAAGGGGGTAAAGCAGCTGGAATTGACGGAATCATGACAGAAATATTAAAAGCAGGGGGGGATATAGTGCTGGAGTGGTTGGTATTTTTGTTTAATAAATGTATGAAAGAGGGGAAGGTACCTAGGGATTGGCAGAGAGCATGTATAGTGCCTTTATATAAAGGGAAGGGGGATAAAAGAGAGTGTAAAAATTATAGGGGAATAAGTTTACTGAGTATACCAGGTAAAGTGTATGGCAGGGTTATTATTGAAAGAATTAGAGGTAAGACAGAGAGTAGGATTGCAGATGAGCAAGGAGGCTTTAGAGTGGGTAGGGGATGTGTAGATCAAGTGTTTACAGTGAAGCATATATGTGAACAGTATTTAGATAAAGGTAGAGAAGTTTTCATTGCATTTATGGATTTAGAAAAGGCATATGATAGAGTGGATAGGGGAGCAATGTGGCAAATGTTGCAAGTGTATGGAATAGGTAGTAAGTTACTGAAGGCTGTAAAGAGTTTTTATGAGGAGAGTGAGGCTCAGGTTAGGGTGTGTAGGAGAGAGGAGATTACTTCCCGGTAAAAGTAGGTCTTAGACAGGGATGTGTAATGTCACCATGGTTGTTTAATATATTTATAGATGGGGTTGTAAAAGAAGTAAATGCTAGGGTGTTGGGGAGAGGGGTGGGATTAAATTATGGGAATTAAATGTAAAATGGGAGTTGACAGTTGCTTTTGCTGATGATACTGTGCTTATGGGAGATTCTAAAGAAAAGTTGCAAAGGTTAGTGGACGAGTTTGGGAGAGTGTGTAAAGGTAGAAAGTTAAAAGTGAACATAGATAAGAGTAAGGTGATGAGGGTATCAAACGATTTAAATAAAGAAAAATTGGATATCACATTGGAGAGAGGATTATGGAAGAAGTAAATGTTTTCAGATATTTGGGAGTTGATGTGTCAGCAGATGGGTTTATGAAGGATGAGGTTAACCATAGAATTGATGAAGGAAAAAAGGTAAGTGGTGCGTTGAGGTATCTGTGGAGACAAAAACGTTATCCATGGAGGCAAAGAAGGGAATGTACGAAAGTATAGTGGTACCAACACTCTTATATGGGTGTGAAGCATGGGTTGCAAATGCTGCAGCGAGGAGGAGGCTGGAGGCAGTGGAGATGTCCTGTCTAAGGGCAATGTGTGGTGTAAATATTATGCAGAAAATTCGGAATGTGGAAATTAGGAGAAGGTGTGGAGTTACTAAAAGTATTTGTCAGAGGGCTGAAGAGGGGTTGTTGAGGTGGTTTGGTCATTTAGAGAGAATGGATCAAAGTAGAATGACTTGGAGAGCGTATAAATCTGTAGGGAAGGAAGGCGGGGTAGGGGTCGTCCTAGAAAAGGTTGGAGGGAGGGGTAAAGGAGGTATTGTGGTCGAGGGGCTTGGACTTCCAGCAAGCATGTGTGAGCGTGTTAGATAGGAGTGAATGGAGACGAATGGTTTTTGGGACATGACGATCTGTTGGAGTGTGAGCAGGGTAACAGTGTGTGAAGGGATTCAGGAAACCAGTTAATTGATTTAGTTGGACTTGAGTCCTGGAAATGGGAAGTACAATACCTGCACTTTAAAGGAGGGTCTGAGATAGTGACATCTGGGAGGGACTTTTCTCAGCTGTCGTATCTGAGCTCCTCTGTAAAGACAGTGATTATGTATGTGTGTGGTGATAGTGTTGAATGATGATGAAAGTATTTTCTTTTTGGTGATTTTCTTTCTTTTGGGTCACCCTGCCGACTTGTTGAAAATATATATATATATATATATATATATATTTTATATATATATATATATATATATATATATATATATATATATATATATATATATATATATATATATATATACATATATATATATATATATATATATATATATATATATATATATATATATATTATATATATATATATATATATGGTTAAATGTACGTATTGTATACCTGGAGTATACCTGAGAGGGTTCGAGGCTAACTAATTTAACTTAACCTAACTTAACATATAGCAGGTAAACCTTACCTAACCTAACTTAACCTAGCCTAACCTAACTTAACCTAAATTAACCTAACCTAACCTAAATTAAGCACACCTCACCTCACCTTATGTCACCTCACCTCATCTCACCTTACCTCACCTCACTTCACCTCACCTCACTTTACCTCACCTCACCTAACTTTGTCTACATAACCTACCCAGCTTAAATTAACATGAACTAAGACAAAGAAAATGCTATTAGACAAACAAGAAAATTCTAAGAAAGACAATGAGCAAAGCGTCATAAACTGACGTTAATGAAAAACAATACAGAGCTGCAAGAACAGATACGACACGGCAGGAATAATTCAGTAGCGTACAAAGTCACGTTATCACGGTGAAGCGCTTAACCCGTTGGGGTCGTGCAGTTCATGGGAGACGGGTGTCCCCTCCCACCAATGAAGAGTCAGGACGGGAGCCGTGACTCGACCCCCCTCCCTCCACGGTTAATACTAGGCGAGGACAAGTGAATTATGGTGATTGAGGGAAGTGTTGTGTTGACAGCACCATCACTACCATGGTCAGTACACACCCACACGTCTCCTAGTGCACCATTTATAAGATCCATGGTGCCATCTTTCTCTCCCACATATGGCCTCATAATTCACACTAGCTAAGATATATATATATATATATATATATATATATATATATATATATATATATATATATATATATATATCGTGCCGATTAGGTAAAACTGGTCAATTAGCAAGAACTCATTTAAAATTAAGTCCTTTCTAAAATTTTATCTAATACGTTTAAAGATATATTTTTTTTCATTTATGTTAATGTAAGAATTTATAATTTTGTACCAAGAGAAACTTTGAAAACCTACCTAACCTTATTACAACAAGCGCAATTTAATTTAGCCTAACCCAACTAATGAATATGTGGGGCAGGGGCCTCCAGCAGCAACAGCCTGGTTGACCAGGCAGCACCAGACGAGCCTGGCCCATGGCGGCTCAGAGATAGATACTCTCGAAACTCTTCAAAGGTATATCAAAGGTAACTAAATATATTTTAGATACGTTAACATTAATTTAATAATAAACAAACACAATGAAATATATTTTTTTCGTTGTGTTCAGAATGATTTTGCGAAATTATTGCATACACAAATTTTCACTTGTCTTATATGGCAAGAAGAGCGTTGCTATTTAAGCCAAAATCGCCAGTTTTACCTAATCGGCACGACATATATATATGTATATATATATATATATATATATATATATATATATATATATATATATATATATATATATATATATATATATATATATATATATATATATATATATATATATACGTATATATATATAAGTTCAAAATTAAAGTTTTAATCTCTCTTTCTGTGTCTGTCTGTCTGTCTCTCTCTCTCTCGTATTCTGTTAAAAGCAAATTGGAGAGTAAAGTTGGGATAATGGCAGCTGTCGTTAGTGTTGACTGGCAACAAATTTCACCTCAACAAACCCGAAGGAATTTAAATGTCAGTTTGAGGAGGCTGCCTTCCACTCTCACCCTCCCTGGGGTGTTACCTTTGTTTCGGTTACCCCTTCAAGGCTGGGATGCCTCTGCCTTGGCACAAGAACACACACACACACAGTGAAGAGGCGGGCCCAGGAGCTATGACTCGACCCCTGCAACCACAATGGGCGCCTAGCAAACCTAAGATTAGCGCGGTAGTCTTTAAGGCAGAGGGACTGACCACCTCAAAACTACGTCTTGGAGGGTGAGGGACTGATTACATCTTTATATCACTACTGCCTCCTCTGTACTCGACTGAAGAAGCCTACTGTATAGGCGACACGTTTCGGAATAAAGACATCTAACTTTTGCACACGTGTCTTACCTATCAATAAGCTCTGAGACACTTGTCCAACATTTGGGAATCTTTACAGAGGAGACGTTTCGCCAGCCACTGTCTTCAGTCAAAACACAGAGAATAAGAATGGAATATGAGGAGTTTCAGGTAATCAGTCCCACAGCCTGGAGTCGATGTGTAAAATACACTATATGTTCGGTATACCTCTACGCTTGTCTAACCTACAGTTACGACCTGTTTACAAAAGTGGATTTATCCACTGGTGACTCCACCTCCAGCTGCTGCTACTCCCCTGACTGCAGTATATAAGCCACTTCTCCGAGCATATGCTGTAGGGGTACAGTAATGGTTTTAATCATGACCATGATTTTTAAAGGGGTGGGGAGGTAAGCCAGTGGAAGGCCTCGGTCATATGACCAAAATCTCCAGCTGTGGGTCTTTATATGACTAAGACCCGAGTCAGGAAACACTTGTTTCCTGACAAATTTAACCTAACCTAATCTAACTTAACCTAACCTAATTTAACCTAACCTAACCTAATCTAACTTAACCTAACCTAATTTAACCTAACCTAACCTACTTTTCCTCTAGATTGACGGACTCAACACATCGACTCCTGGTTGAGGGACTGATTACCTCATACTCCTCCTTATCTCCCACCGTTCTTCTCTGCATTGGACCGACGAAGTCACTGCCTGGCGAAACATTTCCTTAATAATGATTCCCAAATATTGCACAACTGTCTCACTCTTCAATATCTCATCAATCATGATAAAATCATCACCATCATTATCAGGTGTCAAGGACAGACAGAGAGAGACAGACAGACAGACAGACAGACAGAGAGAGACAGAGACAGACAGAGACAGACAGACAGACAGACAGAGAGAGACAGAGAGAGAGAGACATAGAGACATAGAGAGACAGAGAGAGACATAGAGAGAGACAGAGAGACAGAGAGAGAGAGACAGAGATACAGAGAGATACAGAGAGAGATAGAGAGAGAGAGAGAGAGAGAGAGAGAGAGAGAGAGAGAGAGAGAGAGAGAGAGAGAGAGAGAGAGAGAGAGAGACAGACAGACAGACGAGACAGACAGACAGAGACAGAGAGATCACAGTCAGAAATACCTCAATTATTCAGCTACCTGGTCACACAAGAGAGAGATAAAGGCAGCTTCAGGAGGGAGGCTGCCCACCACTCATTATATTCCGGCCAGGTAAAAGGCTCCAGGAGGATGTCAAAATGTTCAAAGACACCGACTTAAGATATTCCAAGACGTTTCGGCATACTCTAAAAGGCCACTTAAAAGCCTATGAAAAACTCACCCAAAACTGATTTTTTTGTGGAATCCCAAATTATAATTAACACAGCCTTGATGCAACACGTTTCGACCACTAAGAAGCTTATTAACTGGGCGAAACGTCTTTTTTTTCCACGACTCCATCCATAATAGGCCTCGGAGTGCAAAAATTAGGCCTAAATTGTCCAACCAAAATTCAGAGAGCAGTTACCAGTGAAGGGCTCTTGATCCGAGGAGTTAGAGCCTTCTTCTATTATAATAATAATAATAATAATAATAATAATAATAATAATAATAATAATATTCATGGGATCCAAACTGACTAATTTTCATTCCTGAGGCGTTGTCTGACCTCTACTTACGGGTTTAACGCTTAACATTTAAAACCGCACACACTAGCAGACACAGACCAGCACAGACACAGACCAGCAGACACACACATGCAACACAATACACACAACTGAGGAGGAAGTGAAGAGGCTACTAAGCGAGCTAGATACCTCAAAGGCGATGGGGCCGGACATCTCTCCATGGGTCCTGAGAGAGAGAGCTGAGGAGCTATGTGTTCCACTAACAACGATCTTCAACACATCTATCGAAACAGGGCGACCACCTGATTTATGGAAGACAGCAAATGTAGTCCCAATTTTTAAAAAAAAGGAGACAGACACGAAGCATTAAACTACAGACCAGTGTTACTGACATGTATAGTATGCAAAGTCATGGAGATCATCAGAAGAGTGGTGGAGCACTTAGAAAGGAGTAAGCTTATCAACGACTGCCAGCATGGTTTCAGGGACAGGAAATCCTGTGTCACAAACCTACTGGAGTTCTATGACAGGGTGACAGCAGTAAGACAAGAGAGAGAGGGGTGGGTAGATTGCATTTTTTTGGACTGTAAGAAAGCGTTTGACACAATTCCACACAAGAGACTAGTGCAAAAGCTGGAGGACCAGGCAGGGATAACAGGGAAGGCACTACAATGGATCAGAGAATACCTGTCAGGAAGACAACAGCGAGCCATGGTCCGTGGCGAGGTGTCGGAGTGGGCGCCGGTGACGAGTGGGGTTCCACAGGGGTCAGTCCTAGGACCGGTGCTGTTTCTGGTATTTGTGAATGACATGACGGAAGGAATAGACTCCGAAGTGTCCCTGTTTGCAGATGATGTGAAGTTGATGAGAAGAATTCAATCGGACGAGGACCAGGCAGAACTACAAAGGGATCTGGACAGGCTGCAAGCCTGGTCCAGCAACTGGCTCCTGGAGTTCAAACTCATCAAGTGCAAAGTCATGAAGATTAGGGAAGGGCAAAGAAGACCGCAGACGGAGCACAGTCTAGGGAGTCAGAGACTACAAACCTCACTCAAGGAAAGGGATCTTGGGGTAAGTATAACACCAGGCACATCTCCCGAGGCGCACATCAACCAAATAACTGCTGCAGCATATGGGCGCCTAGCAAACCTTAGAACAGTATTCCGACATCTCAATAAGGAATCGTTCAGGACCCTGTACACTGTGTACGTTATATTGGAGTATGCAGCACCAGTTTGGAACCCACACCTAGCCAAGCACGTAAGGAAGCTAGAGAAAGTGAAAAGGTTTGCAACGAGACTAGTCCAGGAGTTAAGGGGTATGTCCTACGAGGAGAGGTTAAGGGAAATCGACCTGACGTCACTGTAGGACAGGAGAGATAGGGGAGATATGATACCGACATATAAAATACTGAGAGGAATCGACAAGGTGGACAGAGACAGGATGTTCCAGAGATGGGACACAGCAACAAGGGGTCACAGTTGGAAGTTGAAGACTCAGATGAGTCACAGGGATGTTAGGAAGTATATTTCTTCAGTCACAGAGTTGTCAGGAAGTGGAATAGTCTGGGAAGTGATGTAGTGGGGACATGAACCATACATAGCTTTAAGAAGAGGTATGATAAAGCTCATGGAGCAGAGCCCAGTGAAGAGGAGCCAGGAGCTATGACTCGACCCCTGAAACCACAACTACAGTACACAGCAGGAGAGGTTGTTGAGGTAGTCAGGAGCGCCAGGGTTGCGGGGTTTACGGTAGACTGGTGGAGTTTAGATGAGTCTCCCCCGTGCTGGTGGCAGCTTTTATGGTAGACTAGTGTAATGTGGGGCTACGTGAACTGTTGCTGCTGCTGTTGCTGTTGCTGCTCCTGCTGCTGCTGCTGCGTGTTGCACGCCTAGAGAATATTTTATGTAATAAAGCCAGCCCCTGCTCTCTCTCTCTCTCTCTGTATCATTCTCTCTCTGTATCTTTCTCTATGTCTCTCTGTATCTCTCACTGTCTCTATCTCTCTGTATCTCCGTATTAACGCCCGAGACTAGGAAAGAGGAGAACGGAACACAAAGAACACACATAACATGCGACCACTAACAGTCTGGTTGATCAGGGTAACGCAGCTTCAACACTGGGAGAGACACACCCACACGGTTACTGGGGTTTGAAGCCTATCTACTACACGAGGGTCATTAAGGCTGTCATGGCACCTGCTCACCACCAGTCAAGAATACTTGCCTAAAATACTGGTTTTTAAGGTACTATATACATCCACCTCCCAGTATATACATTCACCTCCCAGTATATACATTCACCTCCCAGTATATACATTCACCTCTCAGTATATACATTCATCTCCCAGTATATACATTCATCTCCCATTATATACATTCACCTCTCAGTATATACATTCACCTCTCAGTATATACATTCATCTCCCAGTATATACATTCACCTTATCATATATATATTATATAATATATATATATATATATATATATATATATATATATATATATATATATATATATATATATATATATATATATATACGAAGATAGGCTCAGTTAGAGTATGTACGAGAGAGGGAGATTATTTCCCAGTAAAAGTAGGCCTTAGACAAGGATGTGTGATGTCACCGTGGTTGTTCAATATATTTATAGATGGGGTTGTAAGAAAAGTGAATGCGAGGGTCTTGGCAAGAGGTGTGGGGTTAAAAGATAAAGAATCTAACACAAAGTGGGAGTTGTCACAGTTGCTCTTTGCTGATGACACTGTGCTTTTGGGGGATTCTGAAGAGAAGTTGCAGAGGTTGGTGGATGAGTTTTGTAGGGTGTGTAAAAGAAGGAAATTGAAAGTGAATATAGGAAAGAGTAAGGTGATGAGGATAACAAAAAAATTAGATAACGGAAGACTGGATATCAGATTGGAGGGAGAGAGTATGGAGGAGGTGAATGTATTCAGATATTTAGAAGTGGACATGTCAGCAGATGGGTCTATGAAGGATGAGGTGAATCATAGAATTGATGAGGGGAAAAGGGTGAGTGGAGCACTTCGGAGTCTGTGGAGACAAAGAACTTTGTCCATGGAAGTAAAGAGGGGAATGTATGAGAGTATAGTTATACCAACACTCTTATATGGGTGTGAAGCATGGGTGATGAATGTTGCAACGAGGAGAAGGCTGGAGGCAGTGGAGATGTCATGTCTGAGGCAATGTGTGGTGTGAATATAATGCAGTTAGATAGGAGTGAATGGAGACAAATGGTTTTTAGGACTTGACGTGCTGTTGGAGTGTGAGCAAGGTGTTACGGGTATGCCCTGGCCCGACATTAATGAGAGTAATATTCAAAGGTTTCACTTAATATTATAAAGCGGATTTCTACACTATTAGCTAAAGTATAGATTTCTGCCCTTATATTATTATCTGACCTCGTGTATCATGATACTAGGATATTACCTTTTATTTTATTTTTATATGTTTGTTAATGTTTTGGATTGTATTAGTTAGGCTTTTATGTGTGGTGTACGCTGATTGAGAGACCACTAGGTGGAGTGCTGGGTACTTGTTTACGTACCAGGCGGCCTCCCCTCAGTCATCGTACCCAATGATGTGACCAGCCGGCCTCCCCCCTCAGTCATCGTACCCAATGATGTGACCACCGGCCTCACCTGAGTGAATCATTAGCGGTCTTTCATAGAGGACAGTTCTCTCTCACCCCTGACACGGTGAGCATTACCTTAATAGCTCTGAAACTGAGTTCTCTCTCACCTTTGGTATGGTGAACTTACCCTCTGAGGCTCTCAGAGACTCTTTCAGTTCTCTCACCTTTGGGATGGTAAGCATATCTTCAGAGGCTCTCATTTCCTCAAGTTCTATCTACAGAATAGACTTCGGATCTATGGATCACTATCGAGTTGTGACTCGTATGGTAAACAGTGATAGTGACCTTCAGTGTAGTGATAAACCCTAGCTCGTTATTGATGTTATTGACATTTTGAAGTGTTGTAAGTCAGAGGAAGTGTTTTATATATCCTCTTTACGTATTATATTAAGACTGTACAGACAAATGTAACTTGTGGTGCTTATAAGAGTGAAAGTAAAGGACTACAAAGTGTGTACACCTTCCTAAGAGTAAGGAGGTAGTCTTAAATATCTTAATATATTCTTAAATAAAATCTGGAAAAACCTTGTACTTTAATAAATCCTAGCATCTGCTGTACTGTTGTTACGATAACCGCTAAACTAATTAGTGATCTCAGGCCAGGATCGTAACACAAGGTAACATTTATGAAGGGATTCAGGGAAACCGGCAGGCCGGACTTGAGTCCTGGAGATGGGAAGTACAGTGTCTGCACTCTGAAGGAGGGGTGGTAATGTTGCAGTTTTGTAGCTGTAGTGTAAGCACGTCTCTGGCAAGACAGTGATGGAGTGAATGATGATGAAAGTTTTTCTTTTTTTTTGGGCTGAGATTTCACGTCACTTAGGCCTTCAGACACGACCCGTCCCACTGAGCGTGGCGGTGTAGTGAAGGTTGGGTCAGGTCACATGTGGCAGTGTAGTGAAGGTTGGGTCAGGTCACATGTGGCAGTGTAGTGAAGGTTGGGTCAGGTCACATGTGGCAGTGTAGTGAAGGTTGGGTCAGGTCACATGTGGCAGTGTAGTGAAGGTTGGGTCAGGTCACATGTGGCAGTGTAGTGAAGGTTGGGTCAGGTCACATGTGGCAGTGTAGTGAAGGTTGTGTCAGGTCACATGTGGCAGTGTAGTGAAGGTTGGGTCAGGTAACATGTCAGGCATAGCTTAAAATCCTCACAAATTATCTCTATTATTAATCTAATTTACATAACCCAAAACTAATATTCATATTGAAATCAGTACTATTTTATAAAGCTTAATTATATTATAAATCTCTCAACCACAGACTTTCTTGATATAACTTTCTCGTTATTTAGAAAATCAATTGGATGGTAAAGGTTAGGTAAGGTTCGTCAGGAAACAGAACAAGTGTTTCCTGACGAGGGTCTTAGATGATGACCCGCCGTTGGGGCTTCTGGTCGTCTGACCGAGGCCTTCCGCTGGCTTTCCCCTCCACCCTCCACCAATTCAGTTAGTAATTGGATGGTTAAAATCTCCCACATGAGTAAACAGAGCATTAGACTCTTATCCACTTCTGAGGTTATGTTTATGTTGTTGTAATCTTAGTTCAAGACTTTCCCCAGTTTGACCATAATAAACTTTATCACATGTTTTACAGGGAATCTTATAGACACAGCCGTCAGTATTTTGGGGGAATTTTTAATCATAATTCCTTTTCGTTTTATCAAGGTTTTTAAATACAGTTTTTATATTAAAATTCTTAAGTAGAGAAAGTATATAAAAAAGTTTTCATGGTGAGGGAGAACCAAAATATTCTTGAATATAATTATTATAATAAAAAATAAGGGATAAACCCACACGGTTCATAGAGTGACTATAACTGTTTGTCCTTTATTGTATTGTAAAGAGCATTTCCGGTAATTTTGCTTAGGGTGTCCCTTAGCTCGGTTGGTAGCGCACTCACCTCACACACAGAGGTCCGTGGTTCGATCCCCTGGACGGGTGGAAACATTTGGATGTATCTTCTTAAAACACCTGGTGTCCCTGTTCACCTATCAGTAAAATGGGTATCTGGATGTTAGGGACTGGTGTGGGTCGCATCCTGGGGACAAAACTGACCTAATTTGCGGGAAATGCTCAGCATAACAAGGGACTTTCTATATAGTAGTATGTCATTGATGTCAGCTATGGTCTGTATAAGTTGTATCATGTACTTGTAGAAATAAAGATATTATTATCAATATTTAAAAATGACAGCTAGGGGAGAATTCCCCCGAAAAATAGGGAGATTAACCCCCAAAAATAGGGAGATTAACCCCCAAAATAGGGAGATTAACCCCCGAAATAGAGATATTAACACCCAAAAATAGGGAGATCAACCCCCGAAATAGGGAGATTAACCCCCAAAATAGGGAGATTAACCCCTAAAATATGGAAATTAACCCCCCAAAATAGGGAGATTAACCCCCAAAATAGGGAGATTAACCCCCAAAAATAGGCAGTAATAAGAGGGGTAAAGAAGAGTCTTACCTGCAGGAAGAAGCGATCAATCAGGCAGCAATTTCGCCACGAGAAATAATGTATGAGTTGAGGCAGCAGATGGCGGTGTTGCTATTGTGAGTGATGGTCTAAAACAGTTACCCCCTGTGACCTTCCTCCCGTTTTCTCTCTCTGATTCCAAGGGGAGCTAGCCTCGTCTTCCTTGGACCAAACGTGAGTATTTCTTATTCCATAGGTGATATAACGTCAATAATAACGTTATTTTATGTAATACCGATAATAATAATTGTAATAATAATAATTATAAAATAATAATGATAATTAATACTAATAATTAATAATAGTAATCTTTATTTCTACAAGTTCATGATGCAACTTATACAGACCATAGCTAACATCAATGACATACTGTACTATAATGCCCCTTGTTATGTAGAGCAGGTCGATCACCATGCCCAGCCCTTCTAGGGCAGGGTAGGTGCCAAGGCTGGAGCTTGCTACCATCTGCGGCTCGCAAGCCTGTCCTTCCCGTCAGCCTCCTTGGGGCGGGGAAGGTGGCAGACCAGAGGGGCCTAGCAACTAGCTACCTACCTGCCTCGTGCTTGTGGGCGAATATGGCTAGGCCTGGGACCAGTTGGTCCCGCCGCTGAGGGGTACCCCCTCCCATTGGAGACTTCGGTCTCTGCTACTCCCACGCCAGGGAGCCGGAGCCGGGTCGCCACCTGGTAAAGACCCGGGCCGGGAAATCTCCCGGTGAATCAACACCTCCTATGTAGAGCATTTCAGACAAATTAGGTAAATTTTGTCCCCAGGATGTGACCCACACCAGTCGACTAACATCCAAGTACCTACTTGTTGCTAAGTGAACAGGGTCAGCAGTTAAATCAATACCCAGGTACCTACTTACTGCTAGGTGAACAGGGGCAGCAGTTAAATCAACACCCAGGTACCTACTTACTACTAGGTGAACAGGGGCAGCAGTTAAATCAACATCCAGGTACCTACTTACTGCTAGGTGAACAGGGGCAGCAGTTAAATCAACACCCAGGTACTTACTTACTGCTGGGTGAACAGGGGCAGTAGTCAGGAGACCAACACCCAGGTACCTAATTACTACTTGGTAAACAGGGGCAGTAGTCAGGAGACCAACACCCAGGTACCTACTTACTGCTTGGTAAACAGGGGCAATAGTCAGGAGACCAACACCCAGGTACCTAATTACTACTTGGTAAACAGGGGCAGTAGTCAGACCAACACCCAGGTACCTAATTACTACTTGGTAAACAGGGGCAGTAGTCAGACCAACACCCAGGTACCTAATTACTACTTGGTAAACAGGGGCAGTAGTCAGGAGACCAACACCCAGGTACCTACTAACTGTTAGGTAAACAGGACCAGCAGATGTAACTTACCCAAACATCTCACCCCCGCCCTGGATTGCACCCGGGTTCATTCGGTTGTGAGCCTGAGGGATAAAATAAATGTAATGGTCAGAAACGATGACAAGAAAAAATATATAAATTTATTCAACAATATTTCAGGCGGCAAAAGAAAAAAAAATGCTGGAATTACGAGAACAGTAATAAAAGACGGCCAGTAGGGCGAAAAATAAAAGGTTTATAGTGACGCCGGATAAAACGACCACATGAAATTAATTACAGCCAGAAAACACTAAAAAGTCTCTCTCTCTCTCTCTCTCTGCTTCTCTGACTGTCTCTGTCTCTCTGACTGTCTCTCTCTCTTTACATGGGGTTTTACAACGTTAGGTTAAGGATTCCTAATCTTTTTTACAAGCTAAATACATCACATAATTTTAAAGCCTCTGTATTGCTATGAGACAAACCAATATGGAACAGGATGAAGTTGGAGCCATCTGTGAACCATCTGTGAACCATCTGCGAACCATCTGTGGACCAGCAATTTCATTTGGTCAACTGACTTTATTTCATTGATGTCACTACTCTGTACAAACATGTTCCAGACTCGAGTCATCCTGGGAATAAATGATCTCAGATGAAGTGATCAGGAGAAGGTTACAGTCAGAGTGTAGTTGCTGTTGGCTGCCCGTCTTGTGGTGTAGAAGCTCACTTCTTGATGTCCTCGGAGTGGAGCCAAGTGTGGTACCTTGACATTGGCCTCGTACATAACAGTAAGGCCACCCACATCCCTCTTGTGTTTAAGGCTCTGTTGAAACGATAGATCTATCCAGGCTGGGTCCAGGCGAGAGATGAGTCGTCTTGTTCTGTTCTCTATTGTCAAGGAGCTGTAGGTGAGACGGGGGAGGCAGTCCAAGAAAGTGGAGCATACTCAAGGTGTGAGCATACTTGAGAGTTGTACAGAATCTTGCAACCCATACTGTCGAGCAGATGTGAGATATATGTAAGTGCTGTAAACTTCCTGGCTGCCTTGTTTGCAAGATTTACAACGTGGTTCTTCATTAACATTTGAGAGTCATATTTCACCCCAAGGATATCAACCTCATCCCCAGGTACCAACACCATTCATTCCTACCACTGCTCCATCATTACCATCATGGTGCCTAGAGACCATCATCATCTGTGTTTTCTCTCTCACTCTCGCTGTGTCTCTCTCTCTCTCGCTGTGTCTCTCTCACTCTCGCTGTGTCTCTCTCACTCTCGCTGTGTCTCTCTCTCTCGCTGTGTCTCTCTCACTCTCGCTGTGTCTCTCTCACTCTCGCTCTGTCTCTCAGCTGAACATTCACCATAGCAACAGTGACTAAACACCTAAACACCGTCTCCCTTACATTGACAACAGTGGCAGAAGAGCACAGTAAGTCACCTTACCCTTAAGCTGTGCCCTTTAACTGCAGTATTTCACTGCTGCATTTTTCCCCTGCACTCCAGCCAGCTCAAAGCTCCAGATGATTAAAGCTTTTCTCTGCAGCACCTGTGGGCGCTCTTCATTAATAATAATTAATAATATTACTACTAATAATAATGTTAGTTATTTTAATAACCCTAATGTAGTGACTGGTAGTGTACAGGTGACATGCAGTCTTAACAACCCTCAACAGGTAGTGTACAGGTGACATGCAGTCTTAACAACCCTGGTATCGTAACAGATAGTGTCCTACGGGATCGTTGCTACTTAAGCTAAGACGCAAACTCTGCCTAAAAGCTGACAAGTACATAGGCAGCAGTGGTTACAATTTAGAAGAACTGGCAATCCACTGTAGTGGAACAGAATAACAAACAGTTCTGTTCACCACTTCTATTGTTATTCATATTGCAACTTGGCGCTAGTGGCTGTATTGTATATATATATATATATAAACATTGTCTCTATATCCACAACAGGACTCGAATCTGCAAACTCAATACTAATTTTAGGGGTGAGCCAGCGGAAGGCCTCGGTCAGATGACCAGAAGCACCAGCTGTGAGGGTCATCATATGACTAACACCCGCGTCAGGAAACACTTGTCCTGTTTCCTAACCAATCTAAACAAACCTAACCTACACAAAATCTCAAAATATAATTCAAAGACAAAACTAACCAAAATATTTAAATGTCGAATACACCAAACCATAACATTGTATATTATTGTATAGTAATTTTAAGTTAATTTTAAGGCTTTCTATAAGCTTGGCCTGGTCACAGACCGGGCCGCGGGGGCGTTGACCCCCGAAACCCCCTCCAGGTATACTGTAGGAAGGTTACTGTCTTCCTCTTTATATAATTCAAGTCGTTTTTTGCTTATGTCTGTTGTAACTGCTATTTTAGCTTTTGTTGGACAAAATGCAAACACTGGGGCATTGTGGCTATTGTTGTTCTTCCTGTTGCAACTATTGTTAAGGCTACTTTAATATCTAAAATATTCATTAGTGTAAAATCTGAGTATGAATATTGAGAGAGGTATACACCTCCCTGTGTATATACACTGAGATATACACCTCCCTGTGTATATACACTGAGATATACACCTCCCTGTGTATATACACTGAGTTATATACCTCCCTGTGTATATACACTGAGATATACACCTCCCTGTGTATATACACTGAGATATACACCTCCCTGTGTATATACACTGAGATGTACACCTCCCTGTGTATATACACTGAGATATACACTTCCCTGTGTATATACACTTGGTGTGAAAACCTTAAATGCATATACACTAAGATATACACCTAACAATGTATATAATCAGGGGGATGCACACCTCAGAGTATACACACTGAGATATATACACCCCAGTGTATATACACTGAGATGCATACATCTTTCAATACATTTACACACAGATATTCACCTGGAAAGGGATATACACTTGGAGATACTCGGATGTCATTGTATAGACCCCTGGCTGCCTTCAAGAGGGAGCTGGACAGATATACTTAGTATATGATCAGCCGGGCTGTGGTTTGCAGGTTGGACTACGTGCGGCTAGCAGTAACAGCCTGGTTGATCAAGCCCTGATCCACCGGGAGACCTGGTCAAGGACCGAGTCGCGGGGGCGTTGACCCCCAGAAACTCCAGGTATACACAGGTATACAGGGCGCTGAACTAGTACAGGTCACCCACCTAAGGAATGGTTTGATCGATAAAGTAGTTTCTTTCCTTGGATCAAGATCTCACAAGCATCAAAAAACAAACCTTCAGAGTATTTAATGTAATAATAGAGTAATATCACATTATACCAGCCATTTTAACACAAAATATATAATGAAAATCTACAGGGAAAGTTAGGTTAGCTAAGATTCGTCAGGTTAGGTTAGGTTAGGTCAGGTTAGGTTAGCTAAGATCCGTCAGGTTAGATTAGCTAAGATCCGTCAGGTTAGGTTAGCTAAGATCCGTCAGGTTAGGTTAGGTAAGATCCATCAGGTTAGGTTAGCTAAGATCCGTCAGGTTAGATTAGCTAAGATCCGTCAGGTTAGGTTAGCTAAGATCCGTCAGGTTAGCTAAGATCCGTTAGGAAACAGGACAAGTGTTTCCTGACGCGGGTCTTAGTTATATGCTGACCCACAGCTGGAGCTTTTGGTCATCTGATCGAGGCCTTCCGCTGGCTTATCCCTCCATCCCTTTAAAAATTAATTTGCATAGGTATAAAGATCACAGAGCATTCTATATATATAAAATATATCTTAGTCCATGTAATTTTAAGATTTTTTAATGACACGAAATCGTAAACAAACAATTGGAAACCAGAAACGAGTACAATACGACCCCGGTATCCGCGGGGATAAGTACCAAGTACCTGCCGCGGGTATCGAAACCGCGGATAGTAGCAAACCCTATATATAAGTCCCATATTTATATCTTTATTACTACAAGTACATGTACAAGGTATACAGACCATAGTTTACATCAATGACATACTACTATATAGAAAGCCCCTTGTTATGCTGAGCATTTCCCGCAAATTAGGTCAGTTTTGTCACAGGATGCGACCCACACCAGTCGACTAACACCCAAGTACCCATTTTACTGATGGGTGAACATAGACAACCAGTGTAAAGAAACTCGCCCAATGTTTCTACCCTCGTTGGGAATCGAACCCAGACCCTCGCCGTGTGAAGCAAGGCTTTAAACAACTCCCAGCTTCTCTACTTTAGACACTGGGACCATTATTATGCAAAATTAGGAGATATTTTTGGGCCACAATAAGATAACTGAAACCGCGGATACCGAATCAGTGGATACGGGGGTTCTACTGTACCTCTGATATCCCTGTGATGAGTTCCCAGAATTTGTCCAATCCCGGAGCCCGGCCGTGGGCCAGGCTCGTCTTGTGCTTGCCTGATCAAGCACCTGGTTTATTTTCTAAAGCTCACAGGCATAGTTTAAAATATAATAATATTGGTAGAATTATCCACAATATGTTAGGTAATATGACATGTGCAACTAATGTGAACAACGTTTCGCCCTCCATTACTACTATACTACTCTGTATTGCTTGTAACGGCTTGACACAGCTCCTGGAGAGCGAAACGTTGCCACAATAAAATATGTTTAGGCCAGAGGAACTTTAAATACTCGTACTATGATGAATTATTGTATATTAGCGAATTTCTTAATGAGACTGCAACTTTCGACTAGGCTGGTTCGCGTTGTTATCGAGTCTGGTTCACATTGCTACCGAGGCTGGTTCACATTGCTACCGAGTCTGGTTCACATTGCTAACGAGGCTGGTTCACATTGCTACCTAGTCTGGTTCACATTGCTACCGAGACAACTAAGCGCTAAACTCACAAAGGTCAAACAGTATCAGTGGTTATAATCATTACAGTTATCTTTATATATGTAACTCCAATCTTAATTAACATTACGCTAACTTTTATTTGCTAGTGTGATACCAGTGAAGCTTAAGCTAGGATATGGGATTATAATAATAATAATAATAATAATAATAATAATCTTTATTTCTACAAGTACATGATACAACTTATACAGACCATAGCTGACATCAATGACATACTACTATATAGAAAGACCCTTGTTATGCTGAGCATTTCCCGCAAATTAGGTCGATTTGGTCCCCAGGATGCGACCCACACCAGTCCACTAACACCCAGGTACCTATTTTACTGATGGGTGAACAGGAACAGCAGGTGTGTTAAACGAAACTCGTCCTTAATGTTTCCACCCGTCCCAGGGATCGAACCACGGACCTCAGTGTGTGTGAGCTGAGTGCGCTACCAACCGAGCTACGGGACACCTAGGTTGCGGTTAGGTTTTGAAAAATTTGCGGTATGCTGCCGAGGAGCGCTAAACCCGTAGGGATTATACAATGCTTGAAGGTATACAGCTTTAATTCAGGGAACTGGAGCACAGATCCAATTCCCTATATCAAGCCTCATGTTGGACCAGAGCCTGATCAACCAGGCTGTTACTGCTGGCCGCACGCAGTCCAACGTACGAACCACAGCCTGGCTGGTCAGGTATCGACTTGAGGTGCCTGTCCAGTGCCTGCTTGAAGACAGCCAGGGTTTGTTGGTAATCCCCCTGATGTATGCTGGGAGGCAGTTGAACAATCTTGGGCCCCTGACACTTATTGTGTTGTCCCTCAACGTGCTAGTGGCACCCCTGCTCTTCATTGGGGGGATTTTACATCGCCTGCCGAGTCTTTTGCTTTCGTAGGGAGTGACTCTCGTGTGCAAGTTTGGTACTAATCCCTCGAGAATTTTCCATGTGTTTATAATAGAATCTGATTAAAGACACACAGGTTTCTTCAGTCAAATACAGAGGCAGCAGGTGTAGTTTTGAAATGCTGATGATGGAATCAGTCAACCTTGGAGAAACAATGTTCGAGGTGGTCAGTCCCTCACCCTGGAGAAGAGTTCAGCTTCATGATAACGATATTGTTCCAGACCAGGAGTTGTACTCTTCTCCAGGCTGAGGGACTGACCACCTCAAATACTATTTCTCCAAGGCTGATGGACTGATTACATCATCTTTACCTCACTACTACACCTGCTATATCTATATCTGAAGAAGCCTTCTGTGTGGGCGAAACGTTTCAACAATAAAGACACCCAACTGTTGCACATGCGTCTTAATCTTCAACTTGGTATTTTATACCTGGTTGATCAGGCTCTGATCCAACATGAGGCCTGGTCACAGACCGGGCCACAGGGGTGTTGACGCCTGGAACTCTCTCCAGGTATACTCCAGGTATAAGAAGACAGTAATGACATCTGACTT
The DNA here is from genome assembly GCA_009830355.1 of Cherax destructor. NCBI lineage: Eukaryota > Metazoa > Arthropoda > Malacostraca > Decapoda > Parastacidae > Cherax > Cherax destructor. The sequence continues at coordinate 228,242 of WNWK01001508.1, read as the reverse complement.
AGACTGTGGCTGACCGGTGTATGTTGTAGTAAGGATTATCCTGGCCAGGTTATCCCGGTAGCATGGCCATGCTAGCGGGAGATTCGTCTGTAAAAACTTGCATTTGTGGACACAGTGGTGGCCTATGCTAACCTTCCTATGGTGCAGAAATATACCTAGTTGGATGAATCTTATAGAAGCTAGCTGGCCCAGTGGCTAACGTGACGGTCTGGAGTTTTGAGACTCTCTGACCGCGGGTTCGAACCCAACCCGTGGTATGTTTTTTTTTCATATCTGTGTGACTTACAGCCTTGACAACAAGTACTCAGATTTAGACAATAGAGGTGGAATCATACGTGTCTGCCCTCGGCTTACGCTGATATATTAGGGCCAGTATCTCAAATAACCGTCAGACGTGTAGCGATGTGGGGAACCTTTCTGTGCTGGAAGGCCGCGTCAAGGTTACCTGTAATGAGGCCTCGTTCAAGAAATCTTGATTAGATAGACTGAAAAATGTCGGTAATTTTGTAGAAGTTAATTATTATATAATAACTTCAAGGAAAGTAATTCATTGATATCTTTATTTCTACAGGTTCATGTACAAGGTATAGAGGCCTACCTGATTACGTTGACGACAGAAAAGATAGCGCTCAGGGTATAATTCAGGAAAGTCTACCAGCACATACCACAAATTCTCAGCCACCTTCACCTAGCTTAGGTTAGGTTAGATAAGGTTTGTCAGGAAACAGGACAAGTGTTTCCTTGGAGCTTCTGGTCACTTGACCGAGGCCTTCCGCTGGCTTAATCCTCCACCCCTTTAAAAATTATGGTTATAATTTTACTTACCTCCACCTCAGGATAAACAGTGGAAGGCCTCAGTCAGATGACCAAAAGCTCCAGCTGATAAGATTTTGTTGGGATTTTTAACCCCGGAGGGTTAGCCACCCAGGATAACCCAAGAAAGTCAGTGCGTCAATCAAGGACTGTCTGTCTTATTTCCATTGGGGTCCTTCAATCTTATCCCCCAGGATGCCACCCACACCAGTCCACTAACACCAAAGTACCTACTTACTGTTTAAGGAGACACGTTCCAATGTTTCCATCCAGCCGGGGATCGAACCACAGAAACACTGTGTGTGTGTGAGGCGAGAGCGTTGCCCACCAGGCCACGGTACAACACTTGTCCTCTTGACAAATCTCACCTAACCAAACCTAACCTCGGGTTACACACACTGAGAGGCGAATGCCTCGGCGTATATACGCTTTAAAGTCTTCTGGAATAATATACAGACAATGAATACAGCCTTATTGACTCTTCGTGTATATGATACGCTTTAAACCCAATTAACCTAACTAACGAGGGTAACTGAATGGTTGGCTGGATGTTCAGAAAACTCAAAAATTGCCTTGTTGCTATGAGAATATACAACACTAAGATTTTGAAGAGAAGTTGCAGAGGTTGGTGGATGAATTTGGTAAGCTATGTAAAATAAGAAAATTGAAAGTGAATATAGGAAAGAGTAAGGTGATGAGGATAACAAAAAAATTAGGTGACGAAAGATTGGATATCAGATTGGAGGGAGAGAGTATGGAGGAGGTGAATGTATTCAGATATTTGGGAGTGGACATGTCAGCAGATGGGTCTATGAAGGATGAGGTGAATCATAGAATTGATGAGGGGAAAAGGGTGAGTGGTGCACTTCGGAGTCTGTGGAGACAAAGAACTTTGTCCATGGCAGTAAAGAGGGGAATGTATGAGAGTATAGTTATACCAACGCTCTTATATGGGTGTGAAGCATGGGTGATGAATGTTGCAACGAGGAGAAGGCGGGAGGCAGTGGAGATGTCATGTCTGAGGTCAATGTGTGGTGTGAATATAATGCAGAGAATTCGTAGTTTGGAAATTAGGAGGAGGTGCGGGATTACCAAAACGATTGTCCAGAGAGTTGAGGAGGGGTTGTTGAGGTGGTTTGGACATGTAGAGAGGATGGAACGAAATAGAATGACTTCGAGAGTGTATAACTCTGTAGTGGAGGGAAGGCGGGGTAGAGGTCGGTCTAGGAAAGGCTGGAGGGAGGGGGTAAAGGAGTTTTGTGTGCGAGGGGCTTGGACTTCCAGCAAGCATGAGTGAGCGTATTTGATAGAGTGAATGGAGACAAATGGTTTTTAATACTTGACGTGCTGTTGGAGTGTGAGCAAGGTAACATTTATGAAGGGATTCAGGGAAACCGGCAGGCCGGACTTGAGTCCTGGAGATGGGAAGTACAGTGCCGGCACTCTGAAGGAGGGGTGTTAATGTTGCAGTTTTATAACTGTAGTGTAAAGCACCCCTCTGGAAGACAGAGGGTGGGAATCGGCCGATGTGTTTATATAATATATATATATATATATATATATATATATATATATATATATATATATATATATATATATATATATATATATATATATATAATTTTAAAACAATTTTTGTTACATTAAAAGTCCATTTTTTTTCCATAATAGTTTACTTTCTATTGTTAGCTTATGACATAACAAAAATTAAATATTCATGGTATGCAAATGATCATACGTTGAGGCATTTCTGGTTGAACCCATAATGTTCATTCCTGGACGGATGCGAGAGCCCAGAGATCTCTGGTGACGATGCTGTGGAGGGCTTTAAGTTCTCCAACAACTTTTTTATAGTTATCAGCTGCTAAAATGATTGTACTTGCTGTTAATGCTGTTATTACTGATGTGTCTTCTGCTTCTGATGCTGTTGTTGCTGCTGTGCCTACTGCTTCTGTTGCTGTTGTTGCTGCTGTGCCTACTGCTTCTAGTGCTGTTGTTGCTGCTGTGCCTACTGCTTCTAGTGCTGTTGTTGCTGCTGTGCCTACTGTTTCTAGTGCTGTTGTTGTTGCTGTGCCTGCTGCTTCTGGTGCTGTTGTTGATGTGTCTGCTGCTTCTGGTGCTGTTGTTGATGTGTCTGCTGCTTCTGGTGCTGTTGTTGATGTGTCTGCTGCTTCTGGTGCTGTTGTTGATGTGCCTGCTGCTTCTGGTGCTGTTGTTGATGTGCCTGCTGCTTCTGTTGCTGTTGTTGATGTGCCTGCTGCTTCTGGTGCTGTTGTTGATGTGTCTGCTGCTTCTGGTGCTGTTGTTGATGTGCCTGCTGCTTCCGATGCTGTTGTTGATGTGCCTGCTGCTTCTGATGCTGTTGTTGATGTGCCTGCTGCTTCTGGTGCTGTTGTTGCTGTGCCTGCTGCTTCTGGTGCTGTTGTTGATGTGTCTGCTGCTTCTGGTGCTGTTGTTGATGTGTCTGCTGCTTCTGGTGCTGTTGTTGATGTGCTGCTGCTTCTGTGCTGTTGTTGTATGTGCCTGCTGCTTCTGTGCTGTTGTTGTGTGCCTCTGCTTCTGATGCTGTTGTTGTGTGCCTGCTGCTTCTGGTGCTGTTGTTGCTGTGCCTGCTGCTTCTGGTGCTGTTGTTGTGTGCTGCTGCTTCTGGGGCTGTTGTTGATGTGTCTGCTGCTTCTGGTGCTGTTGTTGATGTGCCTGCTGCTTCTGGTGCTGTTGTTGATGTGCCTGCTGCTTCTTGTGCTGTTGTTGATGTGCTTGCTGCTTCTGGTGCTGTTGTTGATGTGTCTGCTGCTTCTGGTGCTGTTGTTGATGTGCCTGCTGCTTCTGGTGCTGTTGTTGATGTGCCTGCTGCTTCTGGTGCTGTTGTTGATGTGCCTGCTGCTTCTGGTGCTGTTGCTGCTGTGCCTGCTGCTTCTAGTGCTGTTGTTGATGTGCCTGCTTCTTCTAGTGCTGTTGTTGCTGCTGTGCCTGCTGCTTCTAGTGCTGTTGTTGCTATTATTGCATCAGTGATCGTTCTTCTTGTTATTGAATCTACTGTCACTGTTCTTAGTAACTCAAATATTGTTGCTCTTGCGTGTTTAACGCATTTTCTGTCCAATATTACAACAATTTTAGCGTACGTTTGTGGAGCTGATTCCAAGTATGTCATCGGTTTTGCTTGATTGACTCTAGTTTCTGATAAATTTGGTATCACATCGAAAAACATAAAAGATTTGAGACATTATATGTTGAAATTGACGGGTACAATCCCGAATTAATTCACATAATTGGGGAGAACTGTGGCAAAGCAAAAACCAGATTATACTTACTGATATTGGTGTTCCCGGAGATAAGTGGGACTCTGGGCACAGTGGGTCGCATCACTGTCACTCCCTCGATGCCCACCTCAGCTCCCAGATACTCAGTCTGGACCTTAAATTAGGAAGATTTGGTTCCTGAATAATTACTAGAAAAAAAATAAGCCAGTAACACTGGCAAATTATGTGTGGACAGTATAATATTATTACTGATTGTTATAATTATTATAAAATAAATATTCCTAAAAATTAATACATTTTCCCAGCTATTCCCGGGGCTTTATATCCTAAGCCTCCCTAACAGCAGGCAACTGAAATTGGCCAATAAATAGTTACATTACGTATTATATGTGAATTAAAACTTGGAGGCGAAAACAAAAGAGTAATTTCCAGATATAGAATATTTTTTATCTTGTCAACCCGCGTCTCATATTTCTAATATTATCCACCTTAACCTGACATTTACACTATACATGGTTATTATTCCAGATGCTTTCCACATTAACTCATTTTCCAGAATCAAAATGAACTCAATAACACTCATTATAACAACACATTCCACCATTGTCACCCGGTGACCTCCAGTAATTTTGGTTCTTTTCTGACTTGGAGCTTTCTAAAAGTCACATCAACACTACACATTACTCCGATATGGAAAACGTGAGGAAATTAAAATCTCATCTGAGTATAAAACAAATTCCAACCACTCAATAGAGCGAAAAACTAATGTCAAAGACCTGGGAGTGATCATGTCAGAGGATCTCACCTTCAAGGACCATAACACCGTAGCAATCGCATCTGCTAGAAAAATGACAGGATGGATAATAAGAACCTTCAAAACCAGGGATGCAAAGCACATGTTGACACTTTTCAGGTCGCTTGTTCTATCTAGGCTGGATTATTGCTGCATACTAACTGCACCTTTCAAGGCGGGTGAAATTGCTGACCTTGAAAATGTGCAGAGAACCTTCACGGCACGCATAACTGCGATAAACCACCTCAATTACTGGGAACGCTTGAAGTTCCTAAACCTGTACTCCCTAGAACGCAGGCGGGAGAGATACATTATTATATACACTTGGAAAATCCTAGAGGGATTAGTATACCTGGAGTCTACCTGGAGAGAGTTCCAGGGGTCAACGCCCCCGAGGCCCGGTCTGTGACCAGGCCTCCTGTTGGACCAGAGCCTGATCAACCAGGCTGTAACTGCTGGCCGCACACAGTCCAACGTACGAACCACAGCCCGGCTGGTCAGGCACCGACTTTAGGTGCCTGTCCAGTGCCTGCTTGAAGACAGCCAGGGGTTTGTTGGTAATCCCCCTGATGTACGCTGGGAGGCAGTTGAACAGTCTTGGGCCCCTGACACTTATTGTGTTGTCTCTCAACGTGCTAGTGGCACCCCTGCTTTTCATTGGGGGGATGTTACATCGCCTGCCGAGTCTTTTGCTTTCGTAATGAGTGACTCTACTGCCCCTGCTCACTTAGCAATAAGTAGGTACCTGGGTGTTAGTCACCTTAAGATAAGATAAGATATCTTCGGATTTTTAACCCCGGAGGGTTAGCCACCCAGGATAACCCAAGAAAGTCAGTGCGTCATCGAGGACTGTCTTATTTCCATTGGGGTCCTCAATCTTGTCCCCCAGGTGAACATGACATGACATGCTAGGTGAACATGACAACAGGTGTAAGGAAACACGTCGCAATGTTTCCACCCCTCCGGGAATCGAACCCGGGCCCTCCGTGTGTGAAGCTAGAGCTTTAGCCACCAGGCCACCTGCTGTCCCTATTCATCTAGCAGTAAGTAGGTACCTAGGTGTTAGTAGATTAGTGCGAGTCGCATCCTGGGGTTCAAGACTGCAAGACCACAATGGAAATAAGACAGACAGTCCCTCTGTACTGTAGTAAGTTCGCCGGTCTTGTCCCGGCTCGGGTCTTCTCCAGATGGTGACCCCTCGTATAGTCCCTCGATGACGCACTGACTTTATTGGGTTATCCTGGGTGGTTAACCCTCCCCCGGGTTATCCTGGGTGGATAACCGTCCCCCTGGTTATCCTGTGTTACTAACACTCCTCACCTCGCGTGGCTAACCCTTCCCCGGATTAAAAATCCGAGTAGAGTCTTCCTTTATTTTCAATCACAACCCAGAATTGGAAGAATTTAATTTACATTAGTCTCCCAAGAAGTGAGAAAGAAAATGTACATTGACGCCATAACTAAAAAAAACGGTATTGATGCCATAACTCGTGTAAAAAAAACACAACCTTTTTGATATTGGTGGATGACTCGATTAATATCTAGTTGAACTCCGGGCCAAGACTCAACCAATATTTTCTCTGGCTTGAGATGCGAACCAGCTGCCCATACCCAGATAAAAATAGTTAATAAAGTTAATAAAGAATAAATTCACAATACCCTGACTGGTACAATACACAAATAATAACAATAATAACATCTTTATTTACTACAAGTACTTGGTACAACTTATACAGACCATAGCTGACATCAATGACATAATACTATATAGAAAACCGCTTGTTATGCTGAGCATTTCCCGCAAAGTAGGTCAGTTTTGTCCCAGGATGCGACCCACACCAGTCCACTAACACCCAGGTACCGATTTTACTGATGGGTATTTTTCTACCCTCGCCGGGAATCGAACCCAGACACTCAGCCTACCAGTCCACGGGCCACCTAACCTTAAATTACTCCTCTTTTTCTACCATTCCTTGACGCTGGTGAGGGGCTCTTGATCTAGGAAAATGGATCTGTGCTTCAGTTCCCTTACCTTCCATATCCCCCCCAGCGCTGCATAATCCCTATGGATTTAGCGCTTCCCCATGATAATATTAATAATCATGTTTGTGTGATAAATAGTTTTGAAAACCAACAAGTTGAAGACTGAGACACACAGTGGCTTCATCAGTCCCTCAGACTGAACACATCGATTCCAGACTGAGGGACTGATTACCTCAAACTCCTTCTCTCCTTACACCTTCCTTCTCTGTATTGGACTGATGAAGCCACTGTGTGGCGAAACGTTTCCTCAATAAAGATTCCCATATGTTGCACAAGCGTTTTATTCCAAGGACCGCGATGGAAAAGAGTCACCTTTGACTTTTTTGGTTATCCTAAGTAATCTACATATATACTGCTATGTATAATAATTTATGTAATTGTATTTATGTGTACCTGTACCTGAATAAACGTACTTAACTCACATATACTGTCCGCCTCGTCCGGTGAAAGACGTCGTTCAAGGAAACACAATTATCAAAAGACAATTGTTATTGTTTTTCGGGGTTTTGAGGGCTATCTAAGCTCATGCTGTTTTCAGCTCTGCTTCTCAGTGTCTGTCTAATAATAATACAATAGTATATTTATTTACTACCAGTACATGTACAAGGTATACAGACCATAGTTGACATCAATGACATACTACTATATAGAAAACCGCTTGTTATGCTGAGCATTTCCCTCAAATTAGGTCAGTTTTGTCCCAGGATGCGACCCACACCAGTCCACTAACACCCAGGTACCTATTTTACTGATGGGTGAACATGAACAAGTGTAAGGAAACACGTCCCTAATGTTTTGCAGCCGTACCGGGGATTCGAACTCCGACCTCAGTGTGTGAGCTCAGTGCGCTAGCGATCGAGCTACGGGACACCTAATAACAGCGCTGTGATAAGATAAGATAAGATTTTGTTCAGATTTTTAACCCCGGAGAGTTAGCCACCCAGGATAACCCAAGGTCCTCAAACTTGTCCCCCAGGATGCGACCCACACCAGTCGACTAGCAACCAGATGTTAGGAAACGCATCCAATGTTTCTACCCTGCCGGGAATCGAACCCAGTTCGACCCTAGTGGGTTTAGCACTTTGTTTTGTTTATAATAATAATGTGAAAAATAAGATAAACCTTATTTCTGTGAAGAATGATTAACAAATGGTACAGAAAACGTGACATTATTGAGTTACTCTGCTGTTTTTATCCATTAAGGATATAATCATATATATAATCATATATGATTGTAACCAGATATAAACATGTAAATAGTTCATTACCAGTGTAACTTGTTCATTACCACTGTAACTTGTTCATTACCACTGTAACTTGTTCATTACCACAGTAACTTCTTCAGCTATCACAACTTTGGGGCCCAGTCCCTGGACCCATTATGAACCTCTGTAATATTTTGACTACCACCCACACCTACGCACCGGCAGAGCCAGACTTCTACACCTAAGTCAGAAACCGGACTCGACCAGGCATTTGAAATCCGCAGTCTAAAAAAAAAGGAACAGATATATTGACTCATTTGACCCATTAACAAGCTGGGGAAGAAATACTCAGGACCCATCAAGTACTCAGGATTCATCAAGTACTCAGGACTCATCTGTACTCCAGCAACACCGCCCTGAACTTATGATGGAGACACATACCTCCAGTGAGGTAATTTTATTGTTACGATCAGTGTTGCAGGGCAGAATATGCTGAAGATGGAATATACGAAGATGAGAGACCAGCGAGGGTTAGAAGTACGCAAGAAGAAGATTTAATAAAGGTAGTGGGAAGTGCTAAAGGGAAAATATAGTCAAAGATGGTGTAATAAAGCAATCGTTGACAAAAAAAGGCCAGAGGGAATCTGCGTTGAAGGTGGGTCAGTGAGGTGGCGTTAGAAATGGGTGCGAGGGGAGTGACGGAGGATTGATGAAAGTAACCATCTAGGTTACGAATCTGAATGCTAATAAGTTACAATGATCTATAATTCTATACATCTGAATGTCAACAATTTACAATGATCTGCATCCATACAATGTAACTTGCTTTAGCAGACACAGTCTACAATGATTTATATCAGTACAGTCGTTCGCTCAAGTAACGACATAACTGACAATGATTTATATCAAAATCACTTGCATCAAAACAAGGAATAATTTATAATGACTAACATCCGTTCATGATCTCTCGCTTCAATAAATTAATAGCATTGTGCTTATTCTTCCCTGCACAAGCAAAGATATTATTAAGTATCCACGAGGGGTAACCCTTAAGTGGCTGCCCGAATCCCTTTTTCCCTCTAACTTTCCGGTTTGACTTCGTCCATAACTCGAGAACGCCTCATTCGATCGCCTTCAAATCCTCAGTGCTTGTGTATGGTAACGAGGCCATTTGGCATGTGCAAGGTGCCCTATAAAACAAACTTGTTGACCTGATTCCCAGCATCCTGGAATGGCTCAGTTAACTCCTAGAACACTTCAGATGATCATAACAACCGCCTCTTAATTCACCGATGGCGGAGAGTGGATTTCAAGTGCCACGCTAAATCGTAATAACACGATTGTATTTGTGGTCACAGTGGTGGCCCATGCTAACCTTCCTAAGGTGTATAAATATACCTAGTTGGATTAATCTAATTGTAGCCAGCTGGAACAGTGGCTTACATGCTAACCGCGAGTTCACTCCCCACCCGTACCGTAGCTTATCCATTAAGCTTTGCTTCAGTGCGGGTAAATTTGCCATTATAGCTGTGGCTTGCTAAAGTGCGTTATATATTATTCAACATCAATCACACACCCACTTCACAATACCATCCCGACCAGTTAACAGCAGTTTAAGAGGATATCAGTAGTGGCCCCACTGTCAGGCTCGACCCACCGGTCGCAAGCAAATGTTGCTAGAATTACCCACAATAGGTCACAAATTCATGCAACTAATTCGATATTTTATTGTGGCAACGTTTCGCTCTCCAGGAGCTTTGTAACAGTTTGACAAAGATCCTGGAGAGCGAAACGTAGCCACGATAAAAAAAATGTCACAGTTCTTACTCTCTTGCTTGCAAACTTGTTATTCTGTTCATAGTGTATATACATTGTACATAGTGTATATACATTGTACATAGTATATATACATTGTATATATACATTGTACATAGTATATATACATTGTACATAGTATATATACATTGTATATAGTATATATACATTGTACATAGTATATATACATTGTACATAGTATATATACATTGTACATAGTATATATACATTGTATATAGTATATATACATTGTACATAGTATATATACATTGTACAAAGTATATATACATTGTACATAGTATATATACATTGTACATAGTATATATACATTGTATATAGTATATATACATTGTACATATACTTGCACTTGTATCTGGTAAAGATATATATTGTACATAAGTACTATACAAAGGCACAAGATAAGGAATTAACACGCTAGCAACATCTGGGTATCTTTATTTGTAGACGTTTCGCCCTCCAGTGGCTTTACCAATATAAGGAGATAATGAGGACATAATGAAATGAGGTAATCAGTCCCTAAGCCAAGGCTCAGGGACTGATTACCTCATTTCTTAATAAAAGCAAAATACTAGGATTACGTGCCATAACTGTAGAATGCCTCTTCCGATAGCCTTCAAATTTTGAACACTGGCGTGGTTAGCTATGCGCTAAACCTCGCGGTGTTATTGGGCGACACGAGTCCCAAATTCCCGATTTCATCCAATAGTCAAATTCAAATGAATATCGGCAAATTGGGACTTGTGTCATCCAATAGCTAACGAATATCTCCTCCGATCGGCTTCAAACTATTATTGACGAGGCATTATACAAGAAGGATGATGCCCCATGATTTTTTGCATGCCAGTTGTTAATTTGAAAATTTCCTGAAATTCGTAAAAAGTGGGGAATCATTGAAACAATTACTGGAGAATGACTTTTCGGATCGGATTTAAACTTTCACCGTTGGTGTGGGAACAACACCGGTATTGTTGTTAGTGTGGGGACAACACCTGTCTTGTTGTTGGTGTGGGAACAACACCTGTCTTGTAATTGGTGAAGGAACAACACCTGTCTTGCAGTTGGTGTGGGAACAACACCTGTCTTGTAGTTGGTGTGGGAACACCTGTCTTGTAGTTGGTGTGGGAACAACACCTGTCTTGTAGTTGGTGTAGGAACAATACCTGTCTTGCAGTTGGTGTGGGAACAACACCTGTCTTGTAGTTGATCTGGGAACAACACCTGTCTTGTAGTTGGTGTAGGAACAATACCTGTCTTGTAGTTGGTGAGGGAATAACACCTGTCTTGTTGGTGGTGTGGGAACAACACCTGTCTTGCTCTGTTGGTGTGGGAACAATACTTATAGTTAGTATGGGTGGAGGAACACCTGTCTGGTCTTACAGTGGTGGTGGTGGGAACAACACCTGTTTGGTATTACAGTGGTGATGGTGGGAACAACACTTGTCTGGTCTTACAGTGGTGGTGGTGGGAACAACACCTGTTTGGTCTTACAGTGGTGATGGTGGAACAACACCTGTCTGGTCTTACAGTGGTGATGGGAACAACACCTGTCTGGTCTTACAGTGGTGATTGTGGGAACAACTGTCTGATCTTACAGTGATTGTGGGAACAACTGTCTGATCTTACAGTGATGGTGGGAGCAACACCTGTCTGATTTTATAGTGGGGGAGAACAACACTTTTCTGGTCTTACATTGATGGGGACCTGTCTGGTCTTAGTGGTGGTGGGAACAACACCTGTCTGGTCTTAGTGTGGTTGTGGGAACAACATGTCTGTCTTACAGTGGTGGTGGGAACAACACCTGTCTGGTCTTAGTGGTGGTGGTGGGAACAACACCTGTCTGGTCTTACAGTGGTGGTGGTGGGAACAACGCCTGTCTGCGCTTACAGTGGTGTGGAAACACCTGTCTGGTCTTACAGTGGTGGTGGTGGGAACAACGCCTGTCTGCGCTTACAGTGGTGTGGAAACACCTGTCTGGTCTTACAGTGGTGGTGAGAACAACACCTGTCTGGTATTACAGTGATGGTGGGAACAACACCTGTCTGGTCTTACAGTGTGGTGGTGGGAACAACACCTGTCTGGTCTTACAGTGGTGGTGGGAACAACACCTGTCTGGTCTTACAGTAGTGGTGGTGGAACAACACTGTCTGGTCTTACATAGTGGTGGTGGGAACAACACCTGTCTGGTCTTACAGTAGTGGTGGTGGAACAACACTGTCTGGTCTTACAGTGGGTGGGAACAACACCTGTCTGGTCTTACAGTAGTGGTGGTGGGAACAACACCTGTCTGGTCTTACAGTGGTGGTGGTGGGAACAACACCTGTCTGGTCTTACAGTGGTGGTGGTGGAAACACCTGTCTGGTCTTACAGTGGTGGTGAGAACAACACCTGTCTGGTCTTACAGTGGTGGTGGGAACAACACCTGTCTGGTCTTACAGTAGTGGTGGTGGGAACAACACCTGTCTGGTCTTACAGTAGTGGTGGTGGGAACAACACCTGTCTGGTCTTACAGTAGTGGTGGTGGGAACAACACCTGTCTGGTCTTACAGTAGTGGTGGTGGGAACAACACCTGTCTGGTCTTACAGTAGTGGTGGTGGGAACAACACCTGTCTGGTCTTACAGTAGTGGTGTGGGAACAACACCTGTCTGGTCTTACAGTAGTGGTGGTGGGAACAACACCTGTCTGGTCTTACAGTAGTGGTGGTGGGAACAACACCTGTCTGGTCTTACAGTAGTGGTGGTGGGAACAACACCTGTCTGGTCTTACAGTGGTGGTGGTGGGAACAACACCTGTCTGGTCTTACAGTGGTGGTGGTGGGAACAACACCTGTCTGGTCTTACAGTGGTGGTGGGAACAACACCCTGTCTGGTGGTGGACAACGTGGTCTCAGGTGGTGTGGGAACAACACCTGTCTGGTCTTACAGTGGTGGTGGTGGGAACAACACCTGTGTCTACGGAACCTGCGCAAGTGGTGGTGGTGGGAACAACACCTGTCTGGTCTTACAGTGGTGGTGGTGGGAACAACACCTGTCTGGTCTTACAGTGGTGGTGGTGGGAACAACACCTGTCTGGTCTTACAGTGGTGGTGGTGGGAACAACACCTGTCTGGTCTTACAGTGGTGGTGGTGGGAACAACACCTGTCTGGTCTTACAGTGGTGGTGGGAACAACACCTGTCTGGTCATACAGTGGTGGTGGTTGTGGGAACAACACCTGTTTGGTCTTACAGTGGTGGTTGGAACAACACGTCACTCATGTCATTCTGGGAAGGATGGAACAATGTGTTCCTGACATGCCCTGGTCATCTCACCTTCCTGCATCCCTCCTGCAGCAGAACACAGACGTGAAGACTGTCTGCACATGTGTCGTGTTGTGACCTCCTCCTCCCTTGTTTGTTGAAGAACTGTGGTGTCCCGTGGCTTGATCGCTAGCGCACTCACCTGACACACTGAGGCCAGGGGATCGATCCCAGGCACGGCTGGGAAACATTAGGACGTGCTTCCTTAAGACACCTGCTGTCCATGTTCACCTAACAGTAAAATAGGTACCTGGGTGTTAGTGGACTGGTGTGGGTGGCATCCTGGGTCAAAACTGACCTAATTTGCGGGAAATGCTCAGCATAACAAGGGTCTTTCTATATAGTAGTATGTCATTGATGTCAGCTATGGTCTGTATAAGTTGTATCATGTACTTGTAGTAAATAAATATATTATTATTATTATACATACCTCCATCACTCTCACATTGCAAATGGCGTCTCCCTAATGCCCTCTAATTTGACTAATTTTAATCTCAATTCGCTTCCCTCATGACTATCAATAATATCAAGAGTCACTTATAGAATTTAACACTCGTTACCTTCTATATTATAATTTTTATACCACTTAGAAAGGTAAATTATAATCTCTTTTGAATATTATGACGTCAGAGATCTCTTTTCATTAGTTCTCCTGGAGGCAAGATATGACGTCATCGATTTATCCTCCAATCACATTTTTTTTTAGCAATTTTTAATGAAAATTTACGCTAAAACAACGTCCGGTGCCACAACAGGACTTTGTTTTATATATATATATATATATATATATATATATATATATACAGTGGTACCCCGGTTTACGATATTTTTTCATTCCAGAATGCTGTTCAAGTGCCATTACCAAACGAATTTATCTCCTTAAGAAATGTTGTAAAATAGACTAGTCCTTTTAGATATATATATATATATATATATATATATATATATATATATTTAATTGAGTTGCTAAGCAACTCGTAGTTCTGGGTTAGGTTAGTAGTTCCCAACTGAAGGACCCGGGATCGATCCTGGCACGAGGGGAAACGTTGGATATGCCATGCACCTTTTGCCACTCTTCACATACAATAAATAGGTACCTGAGAGTCTAGTTGACTTATGGGTGGCATCCCGGGGGCGGGGATTGTCAATACACCTTAATAAGAAGTTGGACTTGCCTAGCATGGGCCAGTAGGTCTGCGACAGTGCTCGTTCTTGCTTATGTTCTTATAACATCAATTCTCTGCTTACTATTTGTGTAAAAAAAAAAAGCAAATTTTTGAGGGCCCCCAAGGCGGAACAAGACTGCTTTGGGGCCCCTGAGGCCCTCAGTCTAAGTGAATTTTACATAATTATTTTTTCTAAATGAACTAAAAATAGTTGAAATCACCGAAAAAAATATAATAAAAAATCTAAATTAAATATTTGTGGCTATGGGGGCCCCTTCAGGGATTCATAGCTGGGCCCCGGACCAATGTACCGGCTGAGTGCCCCCTCTCATAGGCCCTGAGGTAGTATAGAATACACAAATAACCCTCACATAGTTGAGAGAAACGCTTATGACAACGTTTCGGCCCATCATATAAATGGTCCAGGTGGGACCGAAACGTCGTTGTAACCTTCAATGTATATGAATCTGAATATAAATAGGTGCGTCAGTAGGCGTAATAAACATTTCCTGACTTTAGCATAGTTTACCCTTTCAATTATAAAATTAAAAAAAAAAATATACTAAAAAATATAATTTATATGGATACAATTAAATGTATTATTTAAAAGGGCAGAATAAAAAAAATAATAGACTAGTAAATATATAACTATGTATTTAAATACTTCCATAAATACCTGTAGTTTTCTCCTTGACAACAACAGTTGTTTGTAGATCACGATACCCAAAAACCCATAATAATTATTAATTACAATAATACTATGCGTCAGAAATACGTTTATCTGTATTTACACTTAAGAAAATAATACACAAATCTGTTTTTTTATATATATTAAATCATATAAAGGAATACAGTAAAAAAATCAAATATATTTCAGCTGGATTCATATCGCGTTGCTACAAACTACAGGAAGAAACGTTCTTGGACAAATTTTTTTATGGGGCAACGTTTCGCTCTGTTGTATTATTTTTCTCATGATTTAGATGGAGATAAATGGTATAAAATACCGCCACTATGGAAAAATAAACACAAATGGAGTATAATTCGATTTTTTATTGACTACGTTTCGCCCACACAGTGGGCGAAATGTAGTCAAGACACAAACAGAGCTGTTTGTGACTTGATAAAACCCACTGTGTGGGCGAAACGTAGTCAATAAAAAATCGAATTATACTACGTTTCGCCCACACAGTGGGCGAAATGTAGTCAAGACACAAACAGAGCTGTTTGTGACTTGATAAAACCCACTGTGTGGGCGAAACGTAGCCAATAAAGGATCGCGTTATACATCATTTGTGTCTATTTTCCCATAGTTTTGCACTATACTGAGCGTAAGGTTGTCCTAGCAAAACCTTGTCCTGCAACGCGTCTCTTTTCCTCAATACTTTCTCCACAATACAACTAGCTACTAGACTGCTAATGCTAGTGCAGAACCCACATACAATAGTGATGTCTGGGGGACGTTTTTTTTTTTTTGTATACGATAATATAAAAGGCTTCACCCACCATGCCATTGATTTTTGTAAGTACAAAATCGTGGCTAGTCTGTAGGCACACTAGGAATTCCCTAGCAACTTCTAAAATCCGGTCTAATTGCATGGTGTGCTAGAAGGGCCTTGGTCACACCTAGTCCAAAACTAGACTGGCTTCACCACAAGCGATTTATGTGGGTATTGGCTGGTCCACGAGGCTTGTTAAGGGTGTATATCACTTGTATACTGCCAGTGAAGGATACTTGAAGCCTTGAGATTAAAATATACTTTCAGTGTGTAGAGACTGAGAGACACGTATAGAGACTGAGAGACGTTGAGGTGTGGAAAAAATACCACATTAAAAATAAAAAAAAATCAATCTGAGTGCTTTCGTGTGCTTACACAGGACACAAATCCTCTCATATGTGCGGGTTATTTGTGTATTCTTCTTCTTGATTCGCCGGTACTCTCCCGGTCCAGGTCATTTCCAGGTGGTGACCTGGCCTTGGTTCCCTGTCTTGGGAGTGTCTGTCATGGGGGATTTGTGTATTGTTCCAGTCACAGTAAAATACCTTTTTGTTATTCGCTTACACATTTCTTATTTTTCACTGCGGTATTTTTTCATATTTGCAAACGCATTTTATTGTGATTTCCTCCACGTTTCCATGTATCTCTCCTTCCTCCAGTCACAAATGCATTCGAGTTATTTTATATAGAAATCTCTATGTCATAGCTTCGTGGATGCAATCTATGATCAACTGTCCATCATTCACGTCGGGTTTTCTATATATACCATGAACAAAAATGAGCTGAACAGCATTTACTGCTACGAACAATGAAATCTTGTGCACTCTCGTTAAGAACAGTCTGTGTACACCTCAGTGTTTTGGTTGGGACGTTGAAGATCGTCAAAATAAACCAGCAATATTAATCACGTTTACGCTGGTATTAATCAGTGGATTCGAGGGGAAAAATGTACCCAAGCTTGGGGCAGGGGTGTCTGGCAGAGCTCAGGGCACCACAAGACAGAAACCTAGCCAAAGGAATGGAATATTCGGAATTTTAAAAAAAATACAAAGTTTGTTAGGTGTGTATTGCGCTGGGAGAGGAATTTCGTCCACCAATATGGCAGACTTGATTCTACTCAGTACTAGCTAGGCTTATAAAATTGACACAGTTTGGAATTTCATGGCATACCATATTTTCCGGCATATAAGGCGCACATTCATATAAAATATTAGACGATGTTTGCAACAGTTGTAACATAACGTTAGTAAACAACTGCTTAAGCGTAACCCAAAGCCTACCCTTGACCCTGACCTTGAGCATATAAGGAGCAGGATGATTTTCCAAGACCACTTATGGGGGAAAAGCGCGTCTTATATGGCGGAATATGTCAGTGCCGGGGATTTTTAGTAGTCAGACCAGTGATGGGACACCATGTAAACAACAGACACCTCGCTGGTACAACAATAACGTAGGTGGTAAACTGTTTATATTTTCATGATAACTATTGCAAGCTACGTTTCGCCCACCAGGAGAGTGTGAGGTATCAAGGCGTAAAGCGTAATGGTAATAACAGACTTGATAATAAAATTACTCAGGTTAAGTACAAAGAATAAAAGATGACAAGTGAAAAAAAAAAAAACACGGAACGGGAGGGGTTTGAACCCATGGCGAGTAATTCTAAAATAACAGTTACTGGTTGACAGTTATTGGTTAGTTACTGGTTGACAGTTACTGGTTGACGGTTACTGGTTGACAGTTATTGGTTGATAGTTACTGGTTGACAGTTATTGGTTGACAGTTACTGGTTGACAGTTACTGGTTGAGTTATTGGTTGACAGTTATTGGTTGACAGTTATTGGTTGACAGTTACTGGTTGAGTTATTGGTTGACAGTTACTGCTTGACAGTTATTGGTTGACAGTAATAGGGGCTTATGGACAGTTGTTAATACTTCTGACAGGTTCAAACTGCCGCTGTTTTGGGTAACTGTCTTAGAATTAGCTAAGTTTAGGTAACACTTATCAGGAAACATAAGTGTTTCCTGACGCGGGTCTTAGTCATATGATGACCCACAGCTGGAGCTTTTGGTCATCTGACGGAGGCAATCCCCTGGCTTGCCCCTCCACCTTCAGCTAGCCTCTTTTCTTGTCCCTTGTACCTCACCAGTCCACTGTATAACTCTGTCTAGTGTACTTAATGCTTGGCCAAGTCCTGGTTAGCGAAACGTAGCTTGAAATATAGCATCCTAAAGTTTGCATACGTGCACTTTTCATACTCACAGGTACGAAAGGTGCACACATACACTGAACACAGTAATAAAGCAATCATGAACACCCCACGGAACGGAGAGGATTTAAACCCATGGCAAGCCAGTGCTAAAACTATCAGGCCAATGCTCTAACCACTATACCATGCTAGCCTATTACGACTCACCCAACCAGGTGTTTTTCTATACACTAGGAAGGCTAGCACACTCGTATAACTGTTGCAAGATCTAGATGGAACTCCTTCAAAGACATTATTAATATCGAAATCGTATTAATACGTATGTCTGCAAACAATTCACTGAGCAGACAGGATTGAAACCCATTGACAAGCTGGTCCTAAAATAAGCAACCCAGTCTTCTAACCACTGTAATATTTATTATGGTCACAGTGGGGTCCATGATAAGCCCTCTAGTGTACAGAAATATACTACCTAGTTCAAATCCTGTCCGCTCTGTGAGTCATTAGCTTCATCTCTTGCAGCTATGGCAGACATTATGTTACTTCCTGTACTGAAGCAGGAGTCTCCCTAGGTCACCTCAGTAGTACCTGTACTGAAGCAGGAGTGGCGATGGATTGTGTTTTAAGCCAGTGGTACCACCCAGGATCCCTTTTCTAACCTCAGTACATTTCGTGGCATCCCCAGGTCTTCAGCGGGGATAAACACTGACGTATAATAGAGGAAATCAGGTGTTGACTGGTGGAGCAACACCTGCTGCCAACCTTATGGGTTTAGCTCGTAGTTCTGATTGTAATAATAATAATAATAATAATCTGCTGTCAATCTTCATAGACCTTTTAGAATAATTCAGTGAGCTTCCCAAGGGTCCGCGACGCACCAGTTGAGAACCGCTGTGTCTAGGCTACACATACGTAGAACCAATGATAATTTCTTCTTGAGAAAGATGTAATTCAGCCTGTGTGAAATCAGGGAACGGGTGGGGTTTGAACGTATGGCAAGTGAGTAGTAATACTTATAGACTAGTGCCTTAACCACTCGACCAGCTGCCTCTATTTCGTGAGTGTGGTTCTTTTGTTATGTCTCCTCTGACATGGCTGCAAGAGATACACAATACATCCAAATGACATCCTAATATTATCTAACAGTAAGGACTGACACGAAATTGTCAGCTGATATTCAGTGCGAGGAAACTGTAAACAGTGGCAAAAATTTCTTTTGCTCAGATAATTGCAAACAACAAGGACAAAAGCGATACTTTTTTTTATAAAGATAACTAAACAATAGTGGGGAAAATTCTCCTTTTGGTGAAGATATCTGTAAACAATAGGAACGAGAGATGGGTAGTGGGGTGGAGACGGGGTTGATGGTATCTCAGAGTGGGCTGGAAGTTGGGGTTGAGTGCTGAACGCTGGTGAGAGTCAGGTTATGGGCTCACACTTTAACCCAGCCTGGGGACAGGTGATCTGGGTACCACATTGGCTATCAGGCCAGACCAGTACACGCTGTAACTATTCAAGACAGTCCCCCTGTAAAAAAAAAAAATAGGCATTAGTAGGCTGTACTATCATCCTATCTCCTCCCGCCCCCATACGTATATAATATTTATAAGAAAATAGCCAAAAAATAGTAATATCAATTATATAAAATATCCACAGGACAGTGGAACCTCGGTACTCGAACAGCCTTCTGGAACGAATTAAGTTCGAGAACCGAGGTTCCACTGTAAATATGTCCGTATGGACAAAAGCATTTAGAGGACCTCTTTACCTTTTTTTTTACTGTGCTAACCGTATGTACTCTATATGGAAGATGCTAAATTATCAACCAGTATCAATTATGCGATGTTTCTCAAAACACGATGTTTTCAACACACTTCTACAGCACTGCAATACTTTTTTTTAGCTTGCTGTACTAACATGGGCAAGTGTTTCAACATTTCCTAGCTTTTCTCAACATTTCCCAGCTGGTCTCAGCCACTGAAACACGTCTCTCAACATTTCCCAGCTGGTCTCAGCCACTGAAACACGTCTCTCAACATTCCCCAGCTGGTCTAAGCCACTGAAACACGTCTCTCAACATTCCCCAGCTGGTCTCAGCCACTGAAACACGTCTCTCAACATTCCCCAGCTGGTCTCAGCCACTGAAACACGTCTCTCAACATTTCCCAGCTGGTCTCAGCCAGTGTACTAAGTCTTTCAGTACATCCTAGCTAGCCTATTGTAGCACAACACTAGGAACACCTTTCTAGTATTCCACTTACTTCCTAACTCACTAATTTCACAAATTTGACCCCAATAAACCTGACTAAACGTCAACACACTCTCACGAGGCCAGAAAAAAAACCCGCAATCGCGAATTCAGCTAAAAAATAAAAGGGAAATTGTATAATTCATCCTAAGATAAGGTTTATGTTTCGGTTTCTCAAGAAACCGGTTTTGAGAGAGCACTGAAAGTGGTTTCTCAACTGAAGTTTTTTGACACTAGACACTCTCACTTTCATCTGAGTGCTGTAACTCTTCTTTTTGTGTGTATATATATATATATAAATATATATATATATATATATATATATATATATATATATATATATATATATATATATATATATATATATATATATATATATATATATAAAGTTCTAACACAGAGTGAAAGATGAAAGAATTGAAAATTCTACCAAAACTTAACGAAAATTTTAAAAAATCCATCGAAACTTCGCGAAAATTCTATAAAAAGAGGCAGTAAGTACGTACGTAAATAGGCAGTAAGTACGTACGTAAATAGGCAGTAAGTACGTACGTAAATAGGCAGTGAGTACGTACGTAAATAGGCAGTAAGTACGTACGTAAATAGGCAGTGAGTACGTACGTAAAGAGGCAGTAAGTACGTACGTAAATAGGCAGTAAGTACGTACGTAAATAGGCAGTGAGTACGTACGTAAATAGGCAGTAAGTACGTACGTAAATAGGCAGTGAGTACGTACGTAAAGAGGCAGTAAGTATGTACGTAAATAGGCAGTAAGTACGTACGTAAATAGGCAGTAAGTACGTACGTAAATAGGCAGTAAGTACGTACGTAAAGAAGCAGTAAGTACGTACGTAAATAGGCAGTAAGTACGTACGTAAATAGGCAGTAAGTACGTACGTAAATAGGCAGTAAGTACGTACGTAAATAGGCAGTAAGTACGTACGTAAATAGGCAGTAAGTACGTACGTAAATAGGCAGTAAGTACGTACGTAAATAGGCAGTAAGTACGTACGTAAAGAGGCAGTAAGTACGTACGTAAAGGCAGTAAGTACGTACGTAAAAGGCAGTAAGTACGTACGTAAAGAGGCGAGTAAGTAAAGTACGTAAAGTAAGGCAGTAAGTACGTACGTAAATAGGCAGTAAGTACGTACGTAAATAGGCGACGTAAGTAGCAGTGCACGTAAAGGCAGTAGTACGTACGTAAAGAGGCAGTAAGTACGTACGTAAATAGGCGTGAGTACGTACGTAAGAAGGAGTAAGTACGTACGTAAATAGGCAGTAAGTACGTACGAATAGACGTAGTAGTACGTAAAAGCGTAAGTACGTACGTAAACGTAGTAGTAATAGGCAGGTAAGTACGAATAGCATAGATAGAGGCAGTAAGTACGTACGTAAATAGGCAGTGAAGTACGTACGTAAATAGGCAGTAAGTACGTACGTAAATGGGCAGTAAGTACGTACGTAAATAGGCAGTAAGTACGTACGTAAAAGGCAGTGAAGTACGTACGTAAATAGGCAGTAAGTACGTACGTAAATAGGCTGTAAGTACGTACGTAAATAGGCAGTAAGTACGTACGTAAATAGGCAGTAGTACGTACGTAAATGGCAGTAAGTACGTACGTAAATAGCGAGTAGAGTACGTACGTAAAGGCAGTAAGTACGTACGTAAATAGGCAGTAAGTACGTACGTAAATAGGCAGTAGAGTACGTACGTAAAGAGCAGTAAGTACGTACGTAAAGGAAAGCAGTAAGTACGTACGTAAATAGGCAGTAAGTACGTACGTAAATGCAGAAGTACGTACGTAAATGGCAGTAGAGTAGTACGTAAATAGGCAGTAAGTACGTACGTAAATATAGGCAGTAAGTACGTACGTAAATAGGCAGTAAGTACGTACGTAAAGAAGCAGTAAGTACGTACGTAAATAGGCAGTAAGTACGTACGTAAATAGGCAGTAAGTACGTACGTAAATAGGCAGTAAGTACGTACGTAAATAGGCAGTAAGTACGTACGTAAATAGGCAGTAAGTACGTACGTAAATAGGCAGTAAGTACGTACGTAAATCGAGGCGTAGAATAAGTACGTACGTAAAAGGCAGTAAGTACGTACGTAAAGAGCAGTAAGTACGTACGTAAAGAGCAGTAAGTACGTACGTAAATGAGGCAGTAAGTACGTACGTAAATGGCAGTAAGTACGTACGTAAAAGGCAGTAAGTACGTACGTAAATAGGCAGTAAGTACGTACGTAAAGAGGCAGTAAGTACGTACGTAAATGAGGCAGTAAGTACGTACGTAAATAGGCAGTAATTACGTACGTAAATAGGCAGTAAGTACGTATGTAAAAGGCAGTAAGTACGTACGAACGTAAAGAGACAGTAAGTTCGTACGTAAATAGGCAGTAAGTACGTACGTAAATAGGCAGTAAGTATGTACGAACGTAAATAGGCAGTAAGTACGTACGTAAATAGGCAGTAAGTACGTATGTAAAGAGGCAGTAAGTACGTACGTAAAGAAGCAGTAAGTACGTATGTAAAGAAGCAGTAAGTACGTACGTAAAGAAGCAGTAAGTACGTACGTAAAGAGGCAGTAAGTACGTACGTAAAGAAGCAGTATTTAAAGAAGTAGTAAGTACGTACGTAAAAGGCAGTAAGTACGTATGTAAAAAGGCAGTAATTACGTACGTAAAGAGACAGTAAGTACGCACGCAAAGAGGCAGTAAGTACGTACGTGAAGGTGACCGTTCCTGAGCGGTCCAGTGGAGCCCTCCAGGTGAGAATCACCCGGGTCTTGGGTCTGGGGTTCCCGTGGGTCACAGCCGAGCACTCTGGGTAACTCTCAGTGTCGTCACTCTTGTCAAACTCTCCGATCCACTCGTTAGTGTGGGCGTCGCGGCCTTGGATGAAGAACCCCTTGAAGGGTGGGCCCTCGATGTACACTGTAATGGTGTACTGCGTTAGTGGAGGTTACTGTATTACTCCTGGCACTTAAGTGTACACAGTGTAATGGTGTACATGGTGGTTAGTGGAGCATACAACAATATTCTTACCATTTATGTGCTTAAAGGCTATTGTATGCTGTATAACCTTGCATAAACACTACTCTATAATAAATTTGCAAGAGACAAAGTACGTAGAAGTATACAGACAACATATACACACATGGAACATGTTAACTGGACATGTCAATATGTACAGGACAAAGATACTTTATACATAAGATGGAAGAAGGAAGGAGGGAAGAGGGAGAAGCTTAGTGAAGGTGGTGAAAGGTAGGAAGGGCCAATGACCTAGGTGAGAGAGAGAGAGAGAGAGAGAGTGAGAGGAACGTCCTTCGTAACACGTCACCGTAAGCGGCCAAAGCCGCTTGACCCGCAATAATGGATTCAAGTTAGATAAGTTTAGATTTAGAAAGGATATAGGAAAGTATTGGTTTGGTAATAGGGTAGTTGATGAGTGGAACAGTCTGCCTAGTAGGGTTATTGAAGCTAGGACCTTGGGTAGTTTCAAATTTAGGTTGGATAAATTCATGAGTGAGAGGGGTTGGATTTGAGTGGGAATTGCACATGAGTAAATAGAATTATCAAAGCTTATTTCTTGGATAGCTCTGTTAGTGGGATGGATTGTGTAGGACCTGCCTAGTATGGGCCAACAGGCCTGCTGCAGTGTTCTTATGTTTATGTTCTTAAGTGTATGATAGTGAGGCACAGGTGAGGTACAGGTAAGGTACAGGTGAGGTACAGGTGAGGTACAGGTAAGGTACAGATGAGGGAGGGGTGAGGGAGAGAGAGAGAGAGGTGAGGGAGAAAGGTGAGGTTGTATACACACAAGTGTTGGGTAAGTTTACCTAACTGCCCACTGTTTCTCCCTTCCTTCCTTCTCTTCCTCACCTCATTATTATCATATTATTATTATTATTATCATCATCATCACCACAACAAACTTGAATCACAACTTAATTCAAGTTCAGACTGTCACAGTGCCAAGTTATTTCAACACAGTCAGGAAAGTTTACTCAACAACTCCAAACCCCTCTCACTCTTGTATTTATCTAGGATAAATACATGACTGAGAGGGGCGAGAGGGGTTGGATTTGAGTGGAGTAACACTGTTAATGGGTATGGGTTTGAGAAGGACCTGCCTTGTATGGGCCAGTAGGCCTTCTGCAGTGTAGGCAGATACTTATGAAACATATGGGAATCTTTATTAAGGAAACGTTTCGCCACACAGTGGCTTCATCAGTCCAATACAAAGGAGGAGTTTGAGGTAATCTGTCCCTCAGTCATGGAGTCTTTAAGACTACAGTGGTCTTCACCACCTCCAAACCTGAGGGGACTGATCACCTCACGAATTAAAGCGACTAGACTAAAAAAAAAAGACTCACATAACTTCACAAAGATTGTAAATCCTTGTAAAAGTGATCAAACTCAATGTTAAAACCTGTAGAACCCACTGTAATATTATCCTGGTCAAAATTCCCAGACCTACTGAACGTAATCGAGTGTTGGGTAACATGTGTAAGTGTAGGACGTGTAGGGACGTGCATTAACGTGTAGGGACGTGCTTTAACGTGTAGGGACGTGGATTAACGTGTAGGGACGTGGATTAACGTGTAGGGACGTGCATTAACGTGTAGGGACGTGCATTAACGTGTAGGGACGTGCTTTAACGTGTAGGGACGTGCATTAACGTGTAGGGACGTGCTTTAACGTGTAGGGACGTGGATTAACGTGTAGGGACGTGCATTAACGTGTAGGGACGTGGATTAACGTGTAGGGACGTGCATTAACGTGTAGGGACGTGCATTAACGTTTAGGGACGTGCTTTAACGTGTAGGGACGTGCATTAACGTGTAGGGACGTGCTTTAACGTGTAGGGACGTGCATTAACGTGTAGGGACGTGCTTTAACGTGTAGGGACGTGCATTAACGTGTAGGGACGTGCTTTAACGTGTAGGGACGTGCATTAACGTGTAGGGACGTGCTTTAACGTGTAGGGACGTGCATTAACGTGTAGGGACGTGCATTTAATGTTGATACAATAATAAAATATAAATATTCTTTGTTTTTTTCAGCTCTGTTTCTGTAGTTGTTACTTGTGCTACTGTATTATACAACTATCTCCCCCTCCTACTGTATTATACCACTACTACCTCCCCTCCTACTGTATTATACTACTACTACCTCCCATCCTACTGTATTATACCACTACTACCTCACATCCTACTGTATTATACCACTACTACCTCCTCCTACTGTATTATACCACTACTACCTCCCATCCTACTGTATTATACCACTACTACCTCACATCCTACTGTATTATACCACTACTACCTCCCCTCCTACTGTATTATACCACTACTACCTCCCCTCCTACTGTATTATACCACTACTACCTCCCATCCTACTGTATTATACCACTACTACCTCCCATCCTACTGTATTATACCACTACTACCTCCTCCTCTGTATATCCCTCTACCTCCTCACTGTATTATACCACTACTACCTCCCCTCCTACTGTATTATACCACTACTACCTCCCATCCTACTGTATTATACCACTACTACATCCCCTCCTACTGTATTATACCAATACTACCTCCCATCCTACTGTATTATACCACTACTACCTTCCCTCCTACTGTATTATACCACTACTACCTCCCATCCTACTGTATTATACCACTACTACCTCCCATCCTACTGTATTATACCACTACTACCTCCCATCCTACTGTATTATACCACTACTACCTCCCCTCCTACTGTATTATACCACTACTACCTCCCCTCCTACTGTATTATACCACTACTACCTCCCCTCCTACTGTATTATACCACTACTACCTCCCATCCTACTGTATTATACCACTACTACCTCCCTCCTACTGTATTATACCACTACTACCTCCCATCCTACTGTATTTTACCACTACTACCTCCTCCTACTGTATTATACCACTACTACCTCCCCTCCTACTGTATTATATCATTACTACCTCCCCTTCTACTATTATACCACTACTACCTCCCATCCTACTGTATTATACCACTACTACCTCCCATCCTACTGTATTATACCACTACTACCTCCCCCTCCTACTGTATTATACCACTACTACCTTCCCTCTTACTGTATTATACCACTACTACCTCCCCTTCTACTGTATTATACCACTACTACCTCCCATCCTACTGTATTATACCACTACTACCTCCCCTTCTACTTTATTATACCACTACTACCTCCCCTCCTACTGTATTATACCACTACTACCTTCCCTCCTATTGTATTATACCACTACTACCTCCCCTCCTACTGTATTATACCACTACTACCTCCCCTCCTACTGTATTACACCACTACTACCTCCCCTCCTACTGTATTATACCACTACTACCTCCCATCCTACTGTATTATACCACTACTACCTCCCCTCTTACTGTATTATACCACTACTACCTCCCATCCTACTGTATTATACCACTACTACCTCCCGTCCTACTGTATTATACCACTACTACCTCCCCTCCTACTGTATTATACCACTACTACCTCCCTCTTACTGTATTATACCACTACTACCTCCCCTCCTACTGTATTATACTACTACTACCTCACCCTCCTACTGTATTATACCACTACTACCTCCCATCCTACTGTATTATACCACTACTACCTCCCCTCCTACTGTATTATACCACTACTACCTCCCTCTTACTGTATTATACCACTACTACCTCCCCTCCTACTGTATTATACCACTACTACCTCCCCTCTTACTGTATTATACCACTACTACCTCCCATCCTACTGTATTATACCACTACTACCTCCCTCTTACTGTATTATACCACTACTACCTCACCCTCCTACTGTATTATACCACTACTACCTCCCCTCCTACTGTATTATACCACTACTACCTCCCCTCCTACTGTATTACACCACCCACCTTTGTTATATTGTATTTTATTTGCACCTTCAAGTACCTTTTCCTCCACTCCCCTCCTTCCCTCCCCCTCCCATCTCCCCTCCTCACCCCCTCCCATCTCCCCTCCTCACCCCCTCACATCTCCCCTCCTCACCCCCTCCCATCTCCCCCCCCCTCCACTTAGCTGTCAAGTTTTTGTGGCAGCAAATGTGGGTCGTGGCAGGAGGCGAGATAATGCTACACTCACCCCATTATAACACTCCTTGGCTCTTTCACTCTCAGTTTAGTGCATAAGGACCACCACACAACACACTCCTGACCCCTGCACTCGTGTATAGTGTTATAAGGACCTATACAGCACTTTTCTGACCCCTACACTCGTGCATAGTGTTATAAGGACCACTTTCCTGACCCCTGGACTCGTATTTATTATTATAGGGGCCTATACAGCACTTTCCCGACACCTACACTCGTGTGTACTAAGGACCCACTCAACACTTACACACGGTCTTGTATATAAGGCCTCGGGGAGCGGGGATTTTACACAATTTCTCCTAGAAACTGGTTGCAAATATTCTCTCCTTTCACTGAACTACGAAGTTACCCACTTACTTATCAAAACAACTATCCTCTCTCTCTCCCTCTCTCTCTCTCTCCTCTCTCTCCTCTCTCTCTCTCTCCCCGTCTCTCTCTCTCTCTCTCCTCCCCTCTCTCTGTCTCTCTCCCCCTCTCTCTCTCTGAGTATTTTGGGTAACTCGATAAATATAAATGGGAATGTCTGGTGTGACTGAAATTCGACTTGTTTACTGAAGTAGCCACTTATATGTGGTTGTAGGGGTTGAGTCACAGCTCCTGGCCCCGAAGTGCTGCTCGTTCTCTGTTTTTTTTCACGTGAGGCGTCACCATAAACACACAGGAAATCTTGTTAATATGTTGAGTATATTTAGTTGAGTCAGTGACTCGTGTAGTCACATAATTGATTTGATTCTATGTGCAGAAATAACCCAGACATAAGAGAGGAGCATATGACGACGTTTCGCTCCGATTTGGACCATTGACAAGTCACACTAACACACGAAGGTGAGGGAGCCAGTATATATAGGAGGGGGGATAGGGACGGGACACAGAAAGGAAGAAGTGGAAAAGTATTGATACAGGTAATGCTATTGCTGACATCAGTGTATGGGCCAGTAGGCCTTCCGCAGTGTTCCTACATTCTTATGTTCGTAGGTACTGTCGAACGTAATAAACAAAAGCAAAAATGAGTCAGGTTAAAAGGTCTACAATACGACTTATTTATCTAATGTGTACGACGACGGCCATTGAACTTAGAAAGGCAAAAAGTCCTTTGGGGAGGAAATCATTAAGACTGAGACGGGAGAGCGTATTTACGCAGTCAAGAATTTATTTTTAGCTAAAGTGATTGGAGAAATTAAGCCGCGAATCTAGAATCATGAGTCTTGAGAAGATGACAGTGAAGGAGCACTGCAGGTCTACTGGCCAGTGCTAGGTAAGTCCAAGTCACATCCACTTGAGAATGAGCACTGCAGGAGGTCTACTGGACAGTGCTAGGTAAGTCCAAGTTACACCCACTTGAGAAGGAAGGAGCACTGTGGGAGGTCTACTGGCCAGTGCTAGGTAAGTCCAAGTTACACCCACTTGAGAAGGAAGGAGCACTGTAGGAGGTCTACTGGACAGTGCTAGGTGAGTCCAAGTTACACCCACTTGAGAAGGAAGGAGCACTGTAGGAGGTCTACTGGCCAGTGCTAGGTGAGTCCAAGTTACACCCACTTGAGAAGGAAGGAGCACTGTAGGAGGTCTACTGGACAGTGCTAGGTAAGTCCAAGTTACACCCACTTGAGAAGGAAGGAGCACTGTAGGAGGTCTACTGGCCAGTGCTAGGTGAGTCCAAGTTACACCCACTTGAGAAGGAAGGAGCACTGTAGGAGGTCTACTGGCCAGTGCTAGGTGAGTCCAAGTTACACCCACTTGAGAAGGAAGGAGCACTGTAGGAGGTCTACTGGCCAGTGCTAGGTAAGTCCAAGTTACACCCACTTGAGAAGGAGCACTGCAGGAGGTCTACTGGTCCATGCTAGGTAAGTCCAAGTTACACCCACTTGTGAAGGAGCACTGCAGGAGGTCTACTGGTCCATGCTAGGTAAGTCCAAGTTACACCCACTTGAGAAGGAAGGAGCACTGTAGGAGGTCTACTGGTCCATGCTAGGTAAGTCCAAGTTACACCCACTTGAGAAGGAAGGAGCACTGTAGGAGGTCTACTGGTCCATGCTAGGTAAGTTCAAGTTACACCCACTTGTGAAGGAGCACTGCAGGAGGTCTACTGGCCCATGCTAGGTAAGTCCAAGTCACATCCACTTGAGAAGGAAGGAGCACTGCAGGAGGTCTACTAGCCCATGCTATGCAGGTCTACCTCACACCTTACTTCCTAAAAGTACTCTAGAACTACTTTCTAAAGCACTTGGCGACGAAGGTAGTTAGAGGGAATAACAACATGCTAATCTAGTCCTAACACCTTAACATGTAAACATTAACTTCGCAGTACACTGAAGATGGCAAAATAAATGAAAGCGGGAAGCTAAGAAAAGTATTCAAGTATATATTTTTTTCTTTCCCACAATAATAGTGATTGTTAAGTGGGGGAGGGGGAATTATTATCGGTGTATATACACTTAAATACATAAAGAGGAACACTGCAGTAGGCCTACTGGCCCATATTTATAATAATAATATAATATATTCCTACAAGTACATGATACAACTTATACAGACCATAGCTGACATCAATGACATACTACTATATAGAAAGCCCCTTGTTATGCTGAGCATTTTCCGCAAATTAGGTCAGTTTTGACCCAGGATGCGACCCACACCAGTCCACTAACATCCAGGTATCTATTTTACTGATGGGTGAACATAGACAACAGGTGTAAGAAAACACGTCCGATGTTTCTACCCTAGCGGGAATCGAACCCGGACATCAGCGTGTGAAGCGAGAGCATTAGCCACCAGGCCACGAGTAACCTCATTGTCAGTCTTTGTCAAATGCAAACCTCTTGTAATATATATCCTAAGTAATAATAATAATAATAATAATAATAATAATAATAACAATAATAATAATAATAATAATAATAATAATAATAATAATAATAATAATAGCAATAATAATAATAATAATAATAATAGCAATAATAATAATAATAATAATAATAGCAATAATAATAATAATAATAGCAATAATAATAATAATAATAATAATAATAATAATAATAATAGCAATAATAATAATAATAATAATAATAATAATAATAGCAATAATAATAATAATAATAATAATAATAGTAGCAATACTACTACTACTACTACTAATAATAATAATAATAATAGCAATAATAATAATAATAATAATAATTGCAATAATAATAATAATAATAATAATAATAATAATAATAGTAATAGCAATAATAATAATAACAACAACAACAACAACAACAATAATAATAATAATAATAATAATAATAATAATAATAATAATAATAATAATAGCAATAATAATAATAATAATAGTAATATCAATAATAATAATAATAATAATAGCAATAATAATAATAATAATAATAATAATAATAATAATAATAATAATAATAGCAATAATAATAGCAATAATGATAATAATAATAATAATAATAATAATAATAATAATAATAATAATAATAGCAATAATAATAATAATAACAAAAATAATAATAATAATAATAATAATAATAATAATAATAATAATAACAATAATAACAAAAGTTACGAGTAAGAAAAGGTGTGTATGGTAATGGTAGAAGCAGTGAGAACACAGACAGGGTGGAACACACGACCAAATAACTGAAGAACCCAGCCAGCCAGATCTGTCACCTGGAGAAGGGAAGTACACTGACTCAACCCTGAAGGTCCACTTAACAAGCACTTCACTGAGTCATTATATCGCACTTAGAAAAACACCTACAGTGTCATTATGAATATATATATATATATATATATATATATATATATATATATATATGTGTGTGTGATTCAGGGGTTATTTTAGTAGTTCCGCGGAGCGGCTGTCAATTCACCAGCCTCACGTAATACGCGTCGAAGGTCGCCACGCCCACCTGAAGGACCCGACTGTACCACCAAAATAGCCCCGTGTTCACACCTTCCTTCCCGTGTTCACACCTTCCTTCCCGTGTTCACACCTTCCTTCCCGTGTTCACACCTTCCTTCCCACGCACAATAATCACCGACAAACGACCAAGTCTGGCGTCCCCAAATTCAGGCGAGGTAACTATTGTCGAGGCTTCCCCCCGGGAGTACGTGTTACACCCGGGGGTAAGTGTTACACCCGGGGGTAACAATGAGGCTTGATTAAGGGTTACAGTCAAATAATATCGTTGCCCCATAAACACTGTCGTAACCCACCAGTGCGCCGAACTTCAACTCTTTTGTTCTATTGTAAACTTGATAAAAATCTGTACCACCAAAAGTGCCCCATAAAAAACAAGAAACAATTAAAAAAAAACAGAGTATTAGCAAACTCATGTATACACGATTTTGTTATATATATATATATATATATATATATAATATTGTTTAATAATAATAATAATAATAATAATAATAATAGGTGTTTAAATCTCTAGAAAACAGAACTTCACTAAATGTGTGTGAACATTGTGAACCTCAGTGCTGACGTCTCACGTATTCAGTTTCTACGTATTATTGTGACTGGGCGAGGGTTCTACACTGGTGCTGGTGACTCAGGTGTGTACTCACCTAATTGTGGTCGCAAGGGTCGATTCATAGCTCCTGGCCCCCGCCTATTCACTGGTCGCTACCAGATGTGAGTGTTCGTATGTGTGTACTCACCTATTTGTGGTTGCAGGGGTCGAGACTCAGCTCCTGGCCCCGCCTCTTCACTGATCGCTACTAGGTCCTCTCTCTCTGCTCTATACTGTTTGTGTGTGTGTTCCAGACGACAAAGTTTTATGTTTCTGTGTTCAGTTCAAGGTTCATGACTTTGTTTATGCTCTAGTGTGTCTGGTCCAAGAGCTGCGTCACCCAGGGAGACCTGAGTAACCCAGGGAGACCTGAGTAACCCAGGGAGACCTGAGTAACCCAGGGAGACCTGAGTAACTCAGGGAGACCTGAGTAACCCAGGGAGACCTGAGTAACTCAGGGAGACCTGAGTAACTCAGGGAGACCTGAGTAACCCAGGGAGACCTGAGTAACCCAGGGAGACCTGAGTAACCCAGGGAGACCAGAGTAACCCAGAGAGACCTGAGTAACCCAGGGAGACCTGAGTAACCCAGGGAGACCAGAGTAACCCAGGGAGACCTGAGTAACCCAGGGAGACCAGAGTAACCCAGGGAGACCTGAGTAACCCAGGGAGACCTGAGTAACCCAGGGAGACCTGAGTAACCCAGGGAGACCTGAGTAACTCAGGGAGACCTGAGTAACCCAGGGAGACCTGAGTAACTCAGGGAGACCTGAGTAACTCAGGGAGACCTGAGTAACCCAGGGAGACCTGAGTAACCCAGGGAGACCTGAGTAACCCAGGGAGACCAGAGTAACCCAGGGAGACCTGAGTAACCCAGGGAGACCATAGTAACCCAAGGGAGGCCTGAACAACCCTATGACTCACGAGTAAGCCAGTGACTCACGAGTAAGCCAGTGAGTCACTAGTAAGACAGGTGAACAAGTCACCCCAGCACCAGTCAGGGGTCACAAAAATCACTGGAGTTTGGAAAGCATATATAGATTTTGTGACGACCAGACTGTGTCAACCTCCCCTCTGCACACACACACACACACACACACACACACACACACACACACACACACACACACACACACACACACACACACACACACACGTGTGCGTAGTAAATTAAGTGAGGTTAGCGCCTGAAGTCAGTTGAGTTAGAGTTGACTGTTGCAATGATCACTTGATCCAGTATCAACTGACTTAGGCAAATGCTATTGTTGTTGTTTACCTGGGAAAGCGCTAGGCCCGTAGGGGACTCTTACACCGCCTGCTGAAAGGGATTTAGTGATGTTATTGTTCACTGTGGGAATCTAAGTTTGTAATTATATTGCTCTTGATCCAAGGCACTCGAACCACTAACCCCCCCCCACCTGCTCCCTTGGATCAAACCCACTTACCTACCCAATCAAGTTCTCTCTGACCCGTTACCGCTTGACTAATTCCTATTCAATACAAAGTGTTTTAAATTGATGGACCCAATTCCAAAGCAAACTGCTTTGAAATTGGATCCATCAATTTAAAACACCCTCTAACAATACTTTTAACACATTATCCCAGTTAATGTGATGATTATTTTTCTCCATATGTTGAAGTTGAAAGACTTTTTTCCCTATATATATTTTTTTTCCATTGTAAATTACAAAAACCGTCCATCATGGACGTAATAAAATACAGCCAGGATAATGACAAGGTAACCGCTGGCTGTACGACGTTCTTATATGGGGGACAAACTTTCCCTCTCTGGAGAAATCTGTCAAGTTGTTACTTGATAAAGCTCTACACTGGCCAGTAGGTGACTTGAACCTGCCTAGCATGGGCCAGTAGGTGACTTGGGCCTGCCTAGCATGGGCCAGTAGGTGACTTGAACCTGCCTAGTATGGGCTAGTAGGTGACTTGAACCTGCCTAGCATGGGCCAGTAGGTGACTTGAACCTGCCTAACATGGGCCAGTAGGTGACTTGAACCTGCCTAGCATGGGCCAGTAGGTGACTTGAACCTGCCTAGCATGGGCCAGTAGATGACTTGAACCTGCCTAGCATGGGCCAGTAGGTGACTTGAACCTGCCTAGCATGGGCCAGTAGGTGACTTGAACCTGCCTAGCATGGGCCAGTAGGTGACTTGAACCTGCCTAGCATGGGCCAGTAGGTGACTTGAACCTGCCTAATATGGGCCAGTAAGTCTGCTGCAGTGCTCTTTCTCATGTTGTTAACTTGTGGGCGCTATAAACAAGGTCTTATAATGAACGGTAAAGTGAGCTGTGGATAAAATAAACTAGCATGTCATCTACCTAAATGACGGAGATAATTGCACAAGAGAAGCAATGTTGCACAGTGGTGTGTGTGTGTGTTGAAAGGGCACACCAGAGTAGCTAAATATAGTAACTTTTTGCCTCCTGTCCACCGCAGTAATGTTAGCGGTGGTGGTGTTATGCGTCTGGCATAACGCTAATAATAGCGGTCAGGTCGGCCGACCTGACCGCTGTTATTAGCGCCTCCCGACTTGACCGCTGTTATTAGCGCTTCTCAACCTGGCCGCTATTATTAACGTCTGCCTCCCGACCTGACCGCTACACCGACGGATTTAAGAGACCCCGCCCTACATACCAACGATACGACGATATTTATTTTTGCAAACATACAGGGTCTAATGCCATCAAAAGACAACAAAATACCTTTCATCGGTGGACTTCTCACGGAGTCAAATGCAGTGTTCGTGGCTTTCACAGAGACCCACATAAAGAATGACTTTGACAACGGAATATGGATCCCAGGTTATAACCTATTCAGATGCGACAAGGAAGGGGAAGGGGGGGTTGGCCTGTACGTCACAGAGTCGCTCATTCGCTCAGAACTACTAAATACCTCATATGCTGTAGTTGAAGTTTTGGCAGTAAAGATTGAAAACCAAAACCTTGTCATTGTGGTGGTATACAAGCCTCCAGATGCAACTTCCCAGCAATTCCAGGAACAGCTTTTGAAAATTGACCACTGTCTGGAAAATCTCCCAACTTCTGCCCCAAACATCTTGCTATGGGGAGATTTCAACTTGAGACACCTAAAATGAAGGAGTGTAGCAAATAATATTTTAGCAGAGATCACCCCAGGAGGCAGCGCAGATGAAAATTCACACACACACGAGCTATTAAATCTCTGCACCAAATTCACCTTAAACCAGCAAATATTAGAGCCAACAAGACTAGAAAATACGCTGGACCTCATCTTCACTAACAACGACGATCTGATATATAATATAACCATATCAAAGACAATACACTCAGATCACAACATAATAGAGGTACAGACATGTATGCACAGGGATCCTGACCAGCAAAATGTGATCAGTCATGAGGGTCTATTCATGAAATTCAACTTCAATAACAAAAAATACAATGGGAACAAGTTAACCATGTCCTAAATGAAACAAGCTGGGAAGATATCGTAAACAACACGGATCCGAACCTTTGCCTAGAAAAAATTAACTCTGTGGCTCTTGAGATCTGTTCAAGACACATTCCATTAAGAAAAAGAAAGAGAAGATGTAAACTAGAAAGAGAAAGACGCTCCCTCTACAGACGAAGGGGAAGAATCACAGAGCTGCTGAGAGGGGCTAATATATCTGAAATACGAAGGGAGGCACTGGTCAATGAAATAGCAAATATCGAACTTAAGCTGAAGGAATCTTACAGGAGACAAGAATCTCAGAAAGAACTAAAGGACATAATTCTCTTATGCCAAATCTAAGGGAAAAACAACATCCAGCATTAGGCCCCTGCTTAGACGGGATGGGACATACACAGATGACAGCAATGAAATGAGATACTAAAGCCCCAATACGACTCAGTGCTTACCAAGCACTTACCCAGACTAGGGGTCGACAATCTAAATTATTTTTTTTATGACCGAGACTCAAAATCTGGTTATTTCAGAAATTTCTGATGTTATTCTAACATCACAAGACTGAAAAAAAACAATAAATGACATGCCCATGCACTCTGCCCCAGGCCCAGACTCATGGAACTCCATGTTCATCAAGAACTGCAAGAAGCCCCTGTCACGTGCCTTCAGCATTCTATGGAGAGGGAGCATGGACACAGGGGTCATCCCACACTCACTAAAAACATAGCCCCACTCTACAAGGGTGACAGTAAAGCAATTGCAAAGAACTACAGACCGATAGCACTAACGTCCCATATCATAACAATCTTTGAGAGGGTTCTAAGAAGCAAGATCGCCAACCATCTAGATACTCATCAATTACACAACCCAGGGCAGCATGGGTTTAGAGCAGGTCGCTCCTGCCTGTCCCAGCTACTGGACCACTATGACAAGGTCCTGGATGCTATAGAAGATAAGCAAATGCAGATGTTGTATACACAGACTTTGCAAAAGCCTTTGACAAGTGTGACCATGGTGTAATAGCACACAAACTGAGTGATAAAGGAATAACAGGAAAAGTTGGTAGATGGATCTATAACTTCCTACTAAACAGAACACAGAGAGTAATAGTAAACAGAGTAAAGTCTGAGGCAGCTACGGTGAAAAGCTCTGTTCCACAAGGCACAGTACTCGCTCCCATCCTGTTCCTCATCCTCATATCTGACAGACAGAGATGTAAGTCATAGCTCCGTGTCTTCCTTTGCAGATGACACCCGAATTTGCATGACAGTGACCTCCATCGAAGACACTTCTAGGCTTCAAGTGGACATCAATCAAATCTTCAAATGGGCCACTCAAAACAATATGAAGTTCGGTGATGAGAAATTTCAACTACTCAGATATAGAAAACTAGAGGAAATTAAAACTGTATCAGGGTATACGACAAATTCTAACCACAATAAAGCGAAAAACTAATGCAACGTAAGGAACTAGCAAGGCTAGCTACTTAAGGAACTAGCAACGCTAGCTACTTAAAGAACTAGCAAGGCTAGCTACGTAAGGAACTAGCAAGGCTAGCTACTTAAGGAACTAGCAAGGCTAGCTACTTAAGGAACTAGCAAGGCTAGCTATTTAAAGAACTAGCAAGGCTAGCTACGTAAGGAACTAGCAAGGCTAGCTACTTAAGGAACTAGCAAGGCTAGCTACTTAAGGAACTAGCAAGGCTAGCTACTTAAGGAACCAGCAAGGCTAACTACGTAAGGAACCAGCAAGGCTAGCTACGTAAGGAACCAGCAAGGCTAGCTACGTAAGGAACTAGCAAGGCTAGCTACGTAAGGAACCAGCAAGGCTAGCTACGTAAGGAACCAGCAAGGCTAGCTACGTAAGGAACCAGCAAGGCTAGCTACGTAAGGAACCAGCAAGGCTAGCTACGTAAGGAACTAGCAAGGCTAGCTACTTAAGGAACTAGCAAGGCTAGCTACTTAAGGAACTAGCAAGGCTAGCTACTTAAGGAACCAGCAAGGCTAACTACGTAAGGAACCAGCAAGGCTAGCTATGTAAGGAACCAGCAAGGCTAGCTACGTAAGGAACTAGCAAGGCTAGCTACGTAAGGAACCAGCAAGGCTAGCTACGTAAGGAACCAGCAAGGCTAGCTACGTAAGGAACCAGCAAGGCTAGCTACGTAAGGAACTAGCAAGGCTAGCTACGTAAGGAACCAGCAAGGCTAGCTACGTAAGGAACCAGCAAGGCTAGCTACGTAAGGAACCAGCAAGGCTAGCTACGGGAAAGCCTGGGTGGCTGGGGTAGCCTGGGGGAGGCTTGGGGATAGCCTGGGGGAGGCTGGAAAGCCTGGGAGACGCCTGAGGAAGCCTAGTAAAGCCTGGTGGGGAAGCCTGAGGGAAGCCTGGTAAGGTTATGGGAGGCTTGAGAAGGTCTGGGAGAGGCTGGGGGATCCCGGGGAAGGCTGGAGAAGGTCTGGTGGAGGCTGGAGAAGGCCTGGGGGAGGCTGGGGAGGCTGCGGAACGCCTGAGGAAGCTGGGGGAGCCTGAGGGAGGCATCTTGCAGGTTCATGGTTGATCATTTTCTCCCCACCATCATTGAGGTCAAGACGTGAGGCAATTTCCAAAAGTCTTCTGTGCCTTGATCTCTGAACTCTGAATGGCTGTCTTTGTCTTCTTAATGATGGCGTGTGAGTGTATGTCACACTCTCTTAAGTAACTCCCCTGTCTGGTGGTTTTACTGCTTGTGTCTTGAAGCATCTGCAGGCAGAGAGTCTTTATCCTACCTCAGTTAATGGTCCAAGTCGGACCGAAACGTCGTGATCAGTTTCAGTATCATATGTGCGAAACTCTTCAAACCTGACTTAATCGTCGAAACGTGCAATGCAATCCCGTTTAAGCAAATTTTTGTATATATATATTTTAAAAAATTATATGAAAAGTCTATAAATATATATATTATTAATGTATATACGTCTGTGTATTGTCTTCATCCACCCGCGATTGAACCTGGGTCCTTTGGATGTGAGCCGAAGGCGCTGCCACTAAGCTAGGAGCCACCTGGTGGGAGTTCCTCAAACCTGCTTCCCTTAACTATGGTGTCTGGCTTTTAGAGTCCCTCATATGCAAATGAAATTGTAAGTGTTGCAAGAATTCTTGCCTTGCAATGACCCCTTGAGCGGCGCCACAACAGTAATGGTTTGCCGTACCCCCACACCTGGGTATGTTTATCTTAAGACGTTTCGCGCATTACCGTTTCTCTCAAATCAATGTAAACAAGACAGTGCCCGCATTGTCTGTGAAGGTGAGCAGTCAGTGGCCCTATGGTGGGGCAGTCAGTGGCCCTATGGTGGGGCAGTCAGTGGCCCTATGGTGGGGCAGTCAGTGGCCCTATGGTGGGGCAGTCAGTGGCCCTATGGTGGGGCAGTCAGTGGCCCTATGGTGGGGCAGTCAGTGGCCCTATGGTGGGGCAGTCAGTGGCCCTATGGTGGGGCAGTCAGTGGCCCTATAATACGGCAGTGCTGGTCGGATCATCCAGTCAGGGAGTGGGGTCAGTGGACGGGCTCTGGACATACCACTGACCACCATTCTGACCATTCCTCCCTTGTGTGCACCTAAGCAACACGTCTGGCAAACATTTACTCCACCAACACGATGGCTGGTTACCTGACACAATTTGTATTGGTAAAGCCGCTGGTTGGCGAAACGTCTACAAATAATGATACCCAGATGTTGCACATGTGTCTAATTGTTCACCTCGTCCTCATTTGGTGTTAGTGAATGTTTGGAAGTCTCTGTCAAAATGAAACCCTGCGTTGTTTACTAATATCACTTTAGAAGGCTTTGATGCCCACTAAATCACCTTATTGTTTACTAACACTACTTTAGAAGGTATTAATGCTTACTAAATCCCCTTATTATTTACTAACACCACTTTAGAAGGTATTAATGCTTACTAAATCCCCTTATTGTTTACTAACACTACTTTAGAAGGTATTAATGCCTACTAAATCCCCTTATTGTTTACTAACACTACTTTAGAAGGTATTAATGACTACTAAATCCCCTTATTGTTTACTAACACTACTTTAGCAGGTTTTAAACCAACTAAATCCCCCTTTTTTATATATAAATTCCCCATTACAGCTGTATACTCAAGTTCCGGTCTAATATAAGCTGTAAATTGTTTTTTTTAACATGTCTTTGTCCAGAACGTCACGTTACCGTGACTGGAACAATTCACGACACACACAATTATAAAACACGTTAATACTGCGCACAGTTCTCGTCCATTGTATTCACTCGAGCTGGTGATAGCCAGGTATTGATTGTAATCTCCAAGACCTTTCACTTTCTCAGATTCGATTTACAATATCGGAAATTCGGCTTCTAATTTACACCTGGTCTACTGTTTTTTTTTTTCATTGATCTCAGTCAAGTTACTTTTTTGTGTGTCCTTGTGTGATTTCAATCTTAGTGTGTATGTGTTTACTAACCTAACTGTGGTTGCAGGGGTCGATTCATAGCTCCTGGCTATGTGTGTGTGTGTTGACCTATAAACTCAAGAACACGTTTGTTGGGTAAACTTTAAACTATTAAGAGAGGACGACATTGTTTGTGGACGCTCCAGTGAGAAGACGACTGGTACAGAGTCAATGACCGGACACCAGCGAGGCCTTATACAACTCTCTGACCTGGCACGACTGTGTGACCTGGTACCACCGTGTGACCTGGCACAACCGTGTGGCCTGGCACAATTGTGTAACCTGGTACTACCGTGTGACCTGGCACAACCGTGTGGCCTGACACAAATGTGTGACCTGGTACCACCGTGTGACTTGGCACAACTGTGAGACCTGGTACCACCGTGTGGCCTGGCACAACTGTGTAACCTGGTACCACCGTGTGACCTGGCACAACCGTGTGGCCTGGCACAACTGGGTGACCTGGTACCACCGTGTGGCCTGGCACAACTGTGTGACCTGGTACCACCGTGTGACCTGGGACAACTGTGTGACCTGGCACCACCGTGTGACCTGGCACAACCGTATGGCCTGGCACAACTGGGTGACCTGGTACCACCGTGTGACTTGGCACAACTGTGTGACCTGGTACCACCGTGTGGCCTGGCACAACTGTGTGACCTGGTACCACCGTGTGACATGGCACAACTGTGACCTGGTACCACCGTGTGGCCTGGCACAACTGTGTGACCTGGTACCACCGTGTGGCCTGGCACAACTGTGTGACCTGGTACCACCTTGGGGTTTGGCACAACTGTGTGACCTGGTACCACCGTGTGGCCTGGCACAACTGTGTGACCTGGTACCACCGTGTGGCCTGGCACAACTGTGTGACCTGGTAACACCGTGTCACCTGGCACAACCGTGTGGCCTGGCACAACTCTGTGACCTGGTACCACCGTGTGACTTAGGACAACTGTGTGACCTGGTACCACCGTGTGGCCTGGCACAACTGTGTGACCTGGTACCACCGTGTGACCTGGCACAACTGAGTGACCTGGTACCACCGTGTGGCCTGGCACAACTGTGTGACCTGGTGCCACCGTGTGGCTGGCACAACTGTGTGACCTGGTACCACCGTGTGACTTGGCACAACTGTGTGACCTGGTACCACCGTGTGGCCTCGCACAACTGTGTGACCTGGCACCACCGTGCGACCTGACACAACTGTGTGACCTGGAACCACCGTGTGACTTGGCACAACTGTGTGACCTAGTACCACCCTGTGGCCTGGAACAACTGTGTGACCTGGTACCACCGTGTGACCTGGCACAACCGTGTGGCCTGGCACAACTGTGTGACCTAGTACCACCGTGTGACTTGGCACAACTGTGCCCTGGCACAACTGTGTGACCTGGTACCACCGTGTGACCTGGCACAACTGTGTGACCTGGTACAATAATGTGGCTTAGCACAACTGTGTGACCTGGTACAACCGTGTGGCCTGGCACAACAATGTGACCTGGTACCACCGTGTAG
Source organism: Cherax destructor (assembly GCA_009830355.1). Taxonomy (NCBI): domain Eukaryota; kingdom Metazoa; phylum Arthropoda; class Malacostraca; order Decapoda; family Parastacidae; genus Cherax; species Cherax destructor. The sequence continues at coordinate 186,751 of WNWK01001508.1, read as the reverse complement.
CTTGGCACAACTGTGTGACCTGGTACCACCGTGTGACTTGGCACAACTGTGTGACCTGGTACCACCGTGTGGCCTCGCACAACTGTGTGACCTGGCACCACCGTGCGACCTGAAACAACTGTGTGACCTGGAACCACCGTGTGACTTGGCACAACTGTGTGACCTAGTACCACCGTGTGGCCTGGAACAACTGTGTTACCTGGTACCACCGTGTGACCTGGCACAACCGTGTGGCCTGGCACAACTGTGTGACCTAGTACCACCGTGTGACTTGGCACAACTGTGCCCTGGCACAACTGTGTGACCTGGTACCACCGTGTGACCTGGCACAACTGTGTGACCTGGTACAATCATGTGGCTTAGCACAACTGTGTGACCTGGTACAACCGTGTGGCCTGGCACAATGTGACCTGGTACCACCGTGTAGCTTGGCACAACTGTGTGACCTGGTACCACCGTGTGACTTCGCACAACTGTGTGACCTGGTACCACCGTGTGGCTTGGCACAACTGTGTGACCTGGTTCCCCTGTGTGGCATGGCACAACTGTGTGACCTGGTACAACCGTGTGAATTGGCACAACTGTGTGACCTGGTACCACCGTGTGGCCTGTCACAGCTGTGTGACCTGGTACCACCGTCTGACCTGGCACAACTGTGTGACCTGGTACCACCGTGTGGTCTGGCACAACTGTGTGACCTGGTACCACCGTGTAACCTGGCACAAATGTGTGGCCTGGCACAACTGTGTGACCTATTACCACCGTGTGACTTGGCACAACTGTGCCCTGGCACAACTGTGTGACCTGGTACCACCGTGTGATCTGGCACAACTGTGTGACCTGGTACAATCATGTGGCTTAGCACAACTGTGTGACCTGGTACAACCGTGTAGCCTGGCACAACAATGTGACCTTGTACCACCGTGTAGCTTGGCACAACTGTGTGAACTGGTACCACCGTGTGACTTGGCACAACTGTGTGACCTGGTACCACCGTGTGGCTTGGCACAACTGTGTGACCTGGTACCACCGTGTGGCCTGGCACAACTGTGTTACCTGGTACAACCGTGTGACTTGGCACAACTGTGTGACCTGGTACTACCGTGTGGCCTGGCACAGCTGTGTGACCTGGTACCATTGTGTGACCTGGCACAACTGTGTGACCTGGTACCACCGTGTGGCCTGGCACCACTGTGTGACTTGGCACAACTGTGTGACCTGGTACCACCGTGTGGCCTGGCACAACTGTGACCTGGTACCACCGTGTGACCTGGCACAACTGTGTGACCTGGTACCACCGTGTGGCCTGGAACAACTGTGTGACCTGGTACCACCGTGTGGCCTGGAACAACTGTGTGACCTGGTACCACCGAGTGGCTTGGCACAAATGTGTGACCTGGTACTACCGTGTGGCCTGGTACAACTGTGTGACCTGGTACCACCGTGTGGCTTGGCACAACTGTGTGACCTGGTACCACCGTGTGGCTTGGCACAACTGTGTGACCTGGTACCACCGTGTGGCCTGGCCCAACTGTGTGACCTGGTACCACCGTGTGGCCTGGTACAACTGCGTGACCTGGTACCACCGTGTGGCCTGGCACAACTGTGTGACCTGGTACCACCGTGTGGCCTGGCACAACTGTGTGACCTGGTACCACCGTGTGACCTGGTACCACCGTGTTTCAGGCGTCTTGCCAGGCAAAGCCTGACGAGAGAGAGAGAGAGAGAGAGAGAGAGAGAGAGAGAGAGAGAGAGAGAGAGAGAGAGAGAGAAGGGACCTCTTGTTATATATACAGTAATAACAAAGACAACTATAACAAGGATAAAAATAACGGACAGTACTCCAAACAACCCACTTCAAGGACAACAATTACACTTATAATTATTATAACTAAATTTAGCAGAACGCGCTAAACCTATTTAAGGTATACTGCGATCAAAGGGTCATAGAGTATTGTTGAATATTTTCTCTCCAGGACCAAGGTATGGAGTTATGGAAGAAAATGGAGCGATGGAGAAAAGGTATGGAGTAAGGTAGGAGAGGTATGGAGTAAGGTAGGAGAGGTATGGAGTAAAGTAGGAGAGGTATGGAGTAAGGTAGGAGAGGTATGGAGTAAGGTAGGGAAGGTATGGAGTAAGGTAGGAGAGGTATGGAGTAAGGTAGGTAAGGTATGGAGTAAGGTAGGAGAGGTATGGAGTAAGGTAGGGAAGGTATGGAGTAAGGTAGGAGAGGTATGGAGTAAGGTAGGGAAGGTATGGAGTAAGGTAGGAGAGGTATGGAGTAAGGTAGGGAAGGTATGGAGTAAGGTAGGAAAGGTATGGAGTAAGGTAGGAAAGGTATGGAGTAAGGTAGGAAGGTATGGAGTAAGGTAGGAAAGGTATGGAGTAAGGTAGGAAAGGTATGGAGTAAAGTAGGAAAGGTATGGAGTAAGGTAGGGGATGTATGGAGTAAGGTAGAAGAGGTATGGAGTAAGGTAGGGGAGGTATGGAGTAAGGTAGGAAAGGTATGGAGTAAAATAGGGGAGATATGGAGTAAGGTAGGGGAGGTATGGAGTAAGGTAGGAAAGGTATGGAGTAAGGTAGGGAAGGTATGGAGTAAGGTAGGGTAGGTATGGAGTAAGGTAGGGGAGGTATGGAATAAGGTAGGGGAGGTATGGAGTAAGGTCGGGGAGGTATGGAGTAAGGTAGGGGAGGTATGGAGTAAGGTAGGGGAGGTATGGAGTAAGGTAGGAAAGGTATGGAGTAAGGTAGAAGGGGTTTGGAGTATGGTAGGAGAGGTATGGAGTAAGGTAAGAAAGGTATGGAGTAAGGAAAGGTTTGGAGTAAGGTACAAGGGGTATGGAGTAAGGTAGGGGAGGTATGTAGTAAGGTAGGGGAGGTATGTAGTAAGGTAGGAAAGTTATGGAGTAAGGTAGGAGAGGTATGGTGTAAGGTAATGGAGAAAGGTATTAGAGGTATGGAGTAAGGTAGGAGAGGTATGGAGAAAGGTAGGAGAGGTATGGAGTAAGGTGTAGGGAAGGTATGGAGAAAGGTAGGAGAGGTATGGAGTAAGGTATAAGGCGTATGGAGTAAGGTAGGAAAGGTATGGAGTAAGGTAGGAAAGGTATGGAGTAAGGTAGGAAAGGTATGGAGTAAGGTAGGAAAGGTATGGAGTAAGGTAGGAAAGGTATGGAGTAAGGTAGGAAAGGTATGGAGTAAGGTAGGAAAGGTATGGAGTAAGGTAGGAAAGGTATGGAGTAAGGTAGGAAAGGTATGGAGTAAGGTAGGAAAGGTATGGAGTAAGGTAGGAAAGGTATGGAGTAAGGTAGGAAAGGTATAGAGTAAGGTAGAAAACGTATGGAGTAAGATAGGAAAGGTATGGAGTAAGATAGGAAAGGTATGGAGTAAGGTAGGGGAGGTATGGAGTAAGGTAGAGGGAGTATGGAGTAAGGTAGAAGGGGTATGGAGTAAGGTAGGGGAGGTATGGAGAAAGGTAGGAGAGGTATGAAGTAAGGAAGGAAAGGTATGGAGTAAGATATGGGAGGTATGGAGTAAGGTAGGGGAGGTATGGAATAAGGTAGAAGGGGTATGGAGTAAGGTAGGAAAGGTATGGAGTAACGTAGAAGGGGTATGGAGCAAGGTACGAAAGGTATGGAGTAAGGTAGGAAAGGTATGGAGTAAGGTAGGGGAGGAATGGAGTAAGGTAGGAGAGGTATGGAGTAAAGTAGGAAAGGTATGGAGTAAGGTAGGGGAGGTATGGAGTAAGGTAGGAGAGGTATGGAGTAAGGTAGGAAAGGTATGGAGTAAGGTAGAGGGGGTATGAGTAAGGTAGAAGGGGTATGGAGTAAGGTATCAGAGGTATAGAGTGAGGTAGGAGAGGTATGGAGTAAGGGAGAAGAGATATGGAGTAAGATAGGGGAGGTATGGAGTGAGGTAGCAGAGGTATGGAGTAAGATATCATAGGTATGGAGTAAGGCAGGGGAGGTACGGAGTGACGTAGCAGAGGTATGGAGTAAGGCAGGGGAGGTACGGAGTGAGTTAGCAGAGGAGGTACGGAGTGAGTTAACAGAGGTATGGAGTAAGGCAGGGGAGGTACGGAGTGAGTTAACAGAGGTATGGAGTAAGGCAGGGGGTACGGAGTGAGGTAGCAGAGGTATGGAGTAAGGCAGGGGAGTTACGTAGTGAGGTAGCAGAGGTATGGAGTAAGGCAGGGGAGGTACGGAGTGAGGTAGCAGAGGTATGGAGGTACGGAGTGAGGTAGCAGAGGTATGGAGGTACGGAGTGAGGTAGCAGAGGTATGGAGGTACGGAGTGAGGTAGCAGAGGTATGGAGGTACGGAGTGAGGTAGCAGAGGTATGGAGGTACTAACGAGAACGTACCTTGTATAGTACTGCCTGGAGAGTAGTAAGCATCAGAGGCGGTGAAGATGTGTTTGAGGGTGGAGGATGGTTGTGGGCTTGTCCCTGGGTGGTTGGGACGGTTTGGATTCTCAAGAATACACGCCTCTATGGGCGCGCCGTCTGGGAACGCCTCCACCACCCACGCCCCCAAAACCACCACCAACAAAACGGAGTGCGCAGCCAGCAACATTACTTCCACCAAAACCACACTTCGCAAAATAAATCTCTCTATTCTGAAGCACTGTCGCACGCACGGCGGCCGGGGAGCGAATGAGTCTCCCGCCAGCATTGCGGTTTTTATAGCTTGAGGCAGCTGTGACGTCACCCGTCACGTGTTCAGCAGATTGCTAATAATTTCCCAGAGTTTGGAGTCAACTTTTCCCCCTGTGTCACCTTTCCCTATTAAGACAGGAGGAAAATACCTGAAGAACCTTCACCTGACCTATACTGGATTATCATACTTACAGAGAAACGCTAAATACGTAAGGGTCACGCAGCGCCTAAAGGTTGACCAAAGGGTGGGAAGATCCAATTCCCTGGATTAAGAGCCCTTTCTATGTCATATTTTCACGAATATCACATTCACTCAACTGACTCACACTGCTGACTTACCTAGTAAGTGAAGTCAATAATCACCTTCCTCCTAGTAAGTGAAGTCAATAATCACCTTCCTCCTAGTGAGTGAAGTCAACAATCACCTTCCTTCTAGTAACTGAAGTCAACAATCACCATTCTTCTAGTAACTGAAGTCAACAATCACCTTCCTTCTAGTAACTGAAGTCAACAATCACAGTTCTTCTAGTAACTGAAGTCAACAATCACAGTTCTTCCAGATTGTACAAAAAGTTACCAGTATCTCTCAAGAGTCAAGATTCTGGTCACTCTCAAGAGTCAAGAGTCTGGTCACTCTCAAGAGTCAAGAGTCTGGTCACTCTCAAGAGTCAAGAGTCTGGTCACTCTCAAGAGTCTGGTCACTCAAGAGTCAAGAGTCTGGTCACTCTCAAGAGTCAAGAGACTGGTCACTCTCAAGAGTCAAGAGTCTGGTCACTCAAGAGTCAAGAGTCTGGTCACTCTCAAGAGTCAAGAGTCTGGTCACTCTCAAGAGTCAAGAGACTGGTCACTCTCAAGAGTCAAGAGTCTGGTCACTCAGAGTCAAGCTGGTCCTCTCAAGTCAAGTCTGTCACTCTCAAGAGTCAAGGACTGGTCACTCAGAGTCGAGCTGGTCCTCTAAGAGTCAAGAGACTGGTCACTCTCAAGAGTCAAGAGTCTGGTCACTCTCAAGAGTCAAGAGTCTGGTCACTCTCAAGTCAAGAGACTGGTCACTCTCAAGAGTCAAGAGACTGGTCACTCTCAAGAGTAAAGAGACTGGTCACTCTCAAGAGTCAAGAGACTGGTCACTCTCAAGAGTCAAGAGTCTGGTCACTCTCAAGAGTCAAGAGACTGGTCACTCTCAAGAGTCAAGAGACTGGTCACTCTCAAGAGTCAAGAGACTGGTCACAGAGAAATCGAAACTTCACCTGACAAATACTGGTCATCTTAAGAGAAAGCTGATCTAAGGGTCAGAGCTGGTTCCAAGGTAGGAGTCAATTCCCGGATTAAAGTTCTGTCACTTCAGATCAATTCACTCAAGAGTCAAGCTGCACCTAAAGTAAGTCTGTCACTTTCAAAGTGAGTCTGTCACTCTCAGAGAAGAGTATCACTCTCAAGAGTCAAACACTTGTACTTCAAATCCTTCCCTGTAAGAAGTCAAAATCACTCTCAAGAGTCAAATCGTCTCCAGAGTCAAAGACTGTACTCTCAAGAGTCAAGATCTGGTCACTCTCAAGAGTCAAGAGTCTGGTCACTCTCAAGAGCAAGAGTCTGGTCACTCTCAAGAGTCAAGAGCTGGTCACTCTCAAGAGTCTGGTCACTAAGAGTCAAGAGACTGGTCACTCTCAAGAGTCAAGAGTCTGGTCACTCAGGTCAAGAGTCTGGTCACTCTCAAGAGCAAGAGTCTGGTCACTCTCAAGAGTCATAGAGTCTGGTCACTTCAAGAGTCAAGAGACTGGTCACTCTCAAGAGTCAAGAGTCTGGTCACTCAAGAGTCAAGAGCTGGTCACTCTCAAGAGTCAAGAGTCTGGTCACTCTTAGAGTCAAGAGCTGTTCACTCTCAAGAGCAAGAGTCTGGTCACTCTCAAGAGTCAAGAGACTGGTCACTCTCAAGAGTCAAGAGTCTGGTCACTTAAGAGTCAAGAGACTGGTCACTCTCAAGAGTCAAGAGCTGGTCACTTCAAGAGTCAAGAGCTGGTCACTGTCAAGAGTCTGGTCACTCTCAGAGCAAGAGTCTGGTCACTCTCAAGTCAAGAGACTGGTCACTCTCAAGAGTCAAGAGACTGGTCACTCTCAGAGTAAGAGCTGGTCACTCTCAGAGTCAAGAGCTGGTCACTCTCAAGAGTCAAGAGTCTGGTCACTCTCAAGAGTCAAGAGCTGGTCACTCAAGAGTCAAGAGCTGGTCACTCTCAAGAGTCAAGAGCTGGTCACTCAAGAGTCAAGAGTCTGGTCACTCTCAAGAGACAAGAGTCTGGTCACTCTCAAGAGTCAAGAGACTGGTCACTCTCAAGAGTCAAGAGTCTGGTCACTGTGAAGAGTCAAGAGACTGGTCACTCTCAAGAGTCAAGAGTCTGGTCACTGTCAAGAGTCTGGTCACTCTCAAGAGACAAGAGTTTGGTCACTCAAGAGTCAAGAGACTTGTCACTCTCAAGAGTCTGGTCACTGTGAAGAGTCAAGAGACTGGTCACTCTCAAGAGTCAAGAGTCTGGTCACTCTCAAGAGTCAAGAGACTGGTCACTCTCAAGAGTCAAGAGACTGGTCACTCTCAGGAGTCAAGAGTCTGGTCACTCTCAAGAGACAAGAGTCTGGTCACTCTCAAGAGTCAAGAGACTGGTCACTCTCAAGAGTCAAGAGTCTGGTCACTGTGAAGAGTCAAGAGACTGGTCACTCTCAAGAGTCAAGAGTCTGGTCACTGTCAAGAGTCTGGTCACTCTCAAGAGACAAGAGTCTGGTCACTCTCAAGAGTCAAGAGACTGTTCACTCTCAAGAGTCAAGAGACTGGTCACTCTCAATAGTCAAGAGTCTGGTCACTCTCAAGAGTCAAGAGTCTGGTCACTCTCAAGAGACAAGAGTCTGGTCACTCTCAAGAGACAAGAGTCTGGTCACTCTCAAGAGTCAAGAGTCTGGTCACTGTCAAGAGTCTGGTCACTGTCAAGAGTCTGGTCACTCTCAAGAGTCAAGAGTCTGGTCACTCTCAAGAGACAAGAGTCTGGTCACTCTCAAGAGTCAAGAGTCTGGTCACTGTCAAGAGTCTGGTCACTCTCAAGAGTCAAGAGTCTGGTCACTCTCAAGAGACAAGAGTCTGGTCACTCTCAAGAGTCAAGAGTCTGGTCACTGTCAAGAGTCTGGTCACTGTCAAGAGTCAAGAGTCTGGTCACTGTCAAGAGTCTGGTCACTCTCAAGAGTCTGGTCACTGTCAAGAGTCTGGTCTTTCTCAAGAGTCAAGAGTCTGGTCATGGTTTTAAGTCTCAGGTGAAAGCTCTTTTTTTTGACTTCAGGATCCTGATGGTCACTTGCAAAAATCCTCTCACACTCTGCCACAAGAGGAGTCAGTAAGCGTTATCCTCTCAGCGAGTGAAGTCAGTTACCTGCAGTATACCTGGAGAGGGTTTCGGGGGTCAACGCCCCCGCGGCCCGGTCTGTGACCAGTCTTGTTAAAAATGGTATTAAATAACGACAAGTTGAAGATTAAGACACATGTGTAACCGTTAGGTATCTTTATTGATAAACCTTTCGCCTACATAGTAGACTTCTTCAGTCAAATACAGAGGCAGCAGGTGTAGTAGTGAAATGATGATTTAATCAGTCCATCAATTTTGGAGAAAAAGTATTTGAGGTGGTCAGTCCCTCATCCTGGAGAAGAGTTTAGAGCTCTTCTCCAGGCTGAGGGACTGACCACCTCAAAACTACGTCAAGGGTGATGGACTGATTACATGTAAAACGTGCCATGGAACGGGCAGAATTTGAACCCATGGCCAGTGAGTTGTAATACTCCAGGCCAGTGTGTAATCCACTGGGCCAGCTGGCTACAATAAGATTAATCCAAGTAAGTATATTTATACACAATAGGGATGTTAGCATGGGCCACCACTGTGACCACAAATCGATGCATGGAACAACCTACCGAGTAGAGTATTAGTCGCTATTACCTTAGGTACCTTTAAAAAAGAGATTAGACAAATATATTAGTGGAAGGGGCTGGGTTTGGTTAGTGTCCGGAGTACGGAAACGAATTCTTGGATATCTCTGGGAAAGGGCTGGATGATTTTGATAAGGACCTGCCTTGTATGGCCCAGTAGACCTGCTATAGTGTTCCTCTATTCTTATGTTGGCAGGAACGCAAGTAGGTAGGATATACCGACAGGTACGCAAGTAGGTAGGATATACCGGCAGGTACGCAAGTAGGTAGGATATACCGGCAGGTACGCAAGTAGATAGGATATACCGACAGGTACGCAAGTAGGTAGGATATACCGGCAGGTACGCAAGTAGGTAGGATATACCGGCAGATACCCAAGTAGGTAGGATATACCGGCAGGTATGCAGGTAGGTAGGATATACCGACAGGTACGCAAGTAGGTAGGATATACCGGCAGGTACGCAAGTAGGTAGGATATACCGGCAGGTACGCAAGTAGGTAGGATATACCGGCAGGTACGCAAGTAGGTAGGATATACCGGCAGGTACGCAAGTAGGTAGAATATACCGGCAGGTACACAAGTAGGTAGGATATACAGGCAGGTACACAAGTAGGTAGGATATACCGGCAGGTACGCAAGTAGGTAGGATATACAGGCAGGTACACAAGTAGGTAGGATATACCGGCAGGTACGCAAGTAGGTAGGATATACAGGCAGGTACACAAGTAGGTAGGATATACAGGCAGGTACACAAGTAGGTAGGATATACAGGCATGTACACAAGTACGTAGGATATACCAGCAGGTATGCAAGTAGGTAGGATATACCGACAGGTACGCAAGTAGTTAGGATATACCAGCAGGTATGCAAGTACGTAGGATATACCGACAGGTACGCAAGTAGGTAGAATATACCAGCAGGAATGCAAGTAGGTAGGATATACCGACAGATACGCAAGTAGGTAGGATATACCGACAGGTACGCAAGTAGGTAGGATATACCGACAGGTACGCAAGTAGGTACGATATACAGGCAGGTACGCAAGTAGGTAGGATATACCAGCTGGTACGCAAGTAGGTAGGATATACCGACAGGTACGCAAGTAGGTAGGATATACCGGCAGGTACGCAAGTAGGTAGGATATACCGACAGGTACGCAAGTAGGTAGGATATACCGACAGGTACGCAAGTAGGTAGGATATACCGACAGGTACGTAAGTAGGTAGAATATACCAGCAGGAATGCAAGTAGGTAGGATATACCGACAGGTACGCAAGTAGGTAGGATATACCGACAGGTACGCAAGTAGGTAGGATATACCGACAGGTACGCAAGTAGGTACGATATACAGGCAGGTACGCAAGTAGGTAGGATATACCAGCAGGTACGCAAGTAGGTAGAATATACCGACAGGTACGCAAGTAGGTAGGATATACCGGCAGGTACGCAAGTAGGTAGGATATACCGACAGGTACGCAAGTAGGTACGATATACAGGCAGGTACGCAAGTAGGCAGGATATACCGACAGGTACGCAAGTAGGTAGGATATACCGACAGGTACGCAAGTAGATAGGATATACCGACAGGTACGCAAGTAGGTACGATATACAGGCAGGTACGCAAGTAGGTAGGATATACCAGCTGGTACGCAAGTAGGTAGGATATACCGACAGGTACGCAAGTAGGTAGGATATACCGGCAGGTACGCAAGTAGGTAGGATATACCGACAGGTACGCAAGTAGGTAGGATATACCGACAGGTACGCAAGTAGGTAGGATATACCGACAGGTACGCAAGTAGGTAGAATATACCAGCAGGAATGCAAGTAGGTAGGATATACCGACAGGTACGCAAGTAGGTAGGATATACCGACAGGTACGCAAGTAGGTAGGATATACCGACAGGTACGCAAGTAGGTACGATATACAGGCAGGTACGCAAGTAGGTAGGATATACCACAGGTACGCAAGTAGGTAGAATATACCGACAGGTACGCAAGTAGGAGGATATACCGGCAGGTACGCAAGTAGGTAGGATATACCGACAGGTACGCAAGTAGTAGATATACAGGCAGGTACGCAAGTAGGCAGGATATACCGACAGGTACGCAAGTAGGTAGGATATACCACAGGTACGCAAGTAGATAGGATATACCGACAGGTACGCAAGTAGGTAGGATATACAGGCAGGTACGCAAGTAGGTAGGATATACCAGCAGGTACGCAAGTAGGTAGGATATACCGACAGGTACGCAAGTAGGTAGGATATACCGACAGGTACGCAAGTAGAGAGGATATACCGACAGGTACGCAAGTAGGTAGGATATACAGGCAGGTACGCAAGTAGGTAGGATATACCGACAGGTACGCAAGTAGGTAGGATATACCGACAGGTACGCAAGTAGAGAGGATATACCGACAGGTACGCAAGTAGAGAGGATATACCGACAGGTACGCAAGTAGATAGGATATACCGACAGGTACGCAAGTAGGTAGGATATACCGACAGGTACGCAAGTAGGTAGGATATACCGACAGGTACGCAAGTAGAGAGGATATACCGACAGGTACGCAAGTAGGAGGATATACCGACAGGTACGCAAGTAGATAGGATATACCGACAGGTACGCAAGTAGATAGGATATACCGACAGGTACGCAAGTAGATAGGATATACCGACAGGTACGCAAGTAGGTAGGATATACCAGCAGGTACGGGAGTACACAAGATGTAGAGGGCACGGAAGCCTGGGGGTGAGTGAGCCTCTCTAGTGCGTTGCCGTTTATATATGTCGGGGGCAGCTGTGGCCGTTTGTGGCATTTTCAGACGTTTCTGGTGGGCGAAACGTCTTTTCAATAAACTTCCATAACCCGGATTTGTGTCTCATAAGCGTAATGACGTGTGTAAGTGGAGATAAAGTTAGATAAAGTACTGAAAAAAGAAATGGAAATAAAATATAGGATGAGGAACCAATTTGTACAGGACAACGTTTCTCCCCTGTGTAGAGCTTTATGAAGCCATGGCTTAATAAAGCTCTAACAGAGCGAAACGTTGAGACAATGGAAGTTTTTCTTCATGCACGATAAAGCTGAGTGGGAAATGGTGAGAGGGGAGAAACGTAAGGCGACGTTTCGGTCTTCCCTGGACCATTGACAAATCACAACTAGGAGAAAAATAGAAGAGAAGAGGTGACTGTCTCTAATCTCTCTGTCCCACATCCCTTTGTTCGTTGTTATATTCAAGCCGGAGCGCTAAATCCGTAAGGGTCATCCAGCACCTGGGGCAATGGCAGGCTGTCAGGTTTGATCCGAGCAAGGGGAGGGCAGCTCTAATTCCTTGGAGTGAAAGTTCTTGGCAGAGTGATTCAGGTTCTGATCCTTGACACAACCTATGCTGACACCACCCATGCTGACACCTCCTATGCTGACACCTCTTATGCTGACACCTCCTATGCTGACACCACCTATGCTGACACCATTTATGATGACACCTCCTATGCTGACACCTCCTATGCTGACACCACCTATACTGACACCATTTATGCTGACACCTCCTATGCTGACACCACCTATGTTGACACCTATGATGACACATCTATGTTGATACCACCTATGCTGACACCTATGTTAATACCTATGCTGACACCACCTATGGTAACATCTCCTATGCTGACACCATCTATGCTAACATCTCCAATGCTTACACCATCTATGCTAACATCTCCTATGCTGACACCTATGATGATCACACTTTCAAGAACTTGTTTTAAGGTGGTCAGTCTTAAAATAATTTTGCGAATACCTAGACAATTGTACCTGGCTAGCACAGAATACCTAGACAACTGTACCTGGCTAGCACAGAATACCTAGACAACTGTACCTGGCTAGCACAGAATACCTAGACAACTGTACCTGGCTAGCACAGAATACTTAGACAACTGTACCTGGCTAGCACAGAATACCTAGACAACTGTACCTGGCTAGCACAGAATACCTAGACAACTGTACCTGCCAAGCACAGAATACCTAGACAACTGTACCTGGCTAGCACAGAATACCTAGACAACTGTACCTGGCTAGCACAGAATACCTAGACAACTGTACCTGGCTAGCACAGAATACCTAGACAACTGTACTTGGCCACCCACAACAGCACAGTTCTGCCAGCACTTTACATGATACGGCAGTACGCAACTCTTGGAGCAGGGAGAGAGTGGATCTATTACCAATCAGCGAAGAGGCGGGTCCAGGAGCTGTGAATCGACCCCTACAACCACATATAGGTGATCACCCATCTCACACAGGCAGGATACGGCGCCAGCTGCCCTATAAACCACCAATAACAACACTCGGTACGGCGCCAGTGGCCCTATATACCGTCAACAACAAGGTCGATCTCAGAAGCATACACGGCATATTAGGCCCTTATGGGAGAAACATTTCCACGATAAGGGTAACTCACCGCCCCTTCTTGCACGACCATTACCTACCCGACGTAGTTCACTAGTGAGAAGACAAACTACGTCAAGGACATCAGAGATTAATTCACAAGATATATATATATATATATATATATATATATATATATATATATATATATATATATATATATATATATATATATATATATTATGTATAGTATATATATATATATATATGAAATATATATATATATAGTATATATATATATATATATATATATATATATATATATATATATATATATATATATATATATATATATATATATATATATATATATATATATACATGTATATATTAACACATCAGCTGATTCCCACCAAGAGGGGTGCTTTACACTAGTTATAAAACTACAACATTAACACCCATCCTTCAGAGTGCAGAAACTGTACTTCCCATCTCCAGGACTCAAGTCCGGCCTGCCGGTTTCCCTGAATCCCTTCATAAATGTTACTTTGCTCACACTCCAACAGCACGTCAAGTATTAAAAACCATTTGTCTCCATTCACTCCTATCAAATACGCACACGCATGTTTGCTGGAAATCCAAGCCCCTCGCACACAAAACCTCTTTTACCCCCTCCCTCCAACCTTTCCACAGGCCGACCCCTAACCCGCCTTCCCTCCACTACAGATTTATACACTCTCGAAGTCATTCTGTTTCGTTCCATTCTCTCTACATGTCCGAACCACCTCAACAACCCCTCCTCAGCTCTCTGGATAATAGTTTTGGTAATCCCGCACCTCCTCCTAATTTCCAAACTCCGAATTCTCTGCTTTATATTCACACCACACATTGCCCTCAGACATGACATCTCAACTGCCTCCAGCCTTCTCCTCGTTGCAACATTCATCACTTATGCTTCACACCCATATAAGAGTGTTGGTATAACTATACTCTCATACATTCCCCTCTTTACTTCCATGGACAAGGTTCTTTGTCTCCACAGACTCCGAAGTGCTCCACTCACCCTTTTCCCCTCATCAATTCTATGATTCACCTCATCCTTCATAGACCCATCTGCTGACACATCCACTCCCAAATATCTGAATACATTCACCTCCTCCATACTCTCTCCCTCCAATCTGATATCCAATCTTTCGTCACCTAATCTTTTTGTTATCCTCATCACCTTACTCTTTCCTATATTCACTTTCAATTTTCTTCTTTTACATACCTTACCAAATTCATCCACCAACCTCTGCAACTTCTCTTCAGAATCTCCCAAAAGCACAGTGTCATCAGCAAAAAGCAACTGTGACAACTCCCACTTTGTATTTGATATATATATATATATATATATATATATATATATATATATATATATATATATATATATATATATATATATATATATATATATATATATATATATATATATATATATATATATATATATATATATATATATATATATATATATATATATATATATATATATATATATATATATGTCGTGCAAAATAAGTAAAACTTGCGATTTTGGCATAAATAACAACGCTCTTCTTGCCGAATAAGGCAAGCTAAAATTTGTGTATGCAATAATTTCGCAAAAATCATTCTGAACCAAACGAAAAAAAATATATTTCATTGTGTTTGTTTATTATTAAATTATTATAAACTTTATATATTGTGGAAAACTAAAAAGGGATAAGTTCAGTTATCTGTAATTTCTCTTCCTGTTGTCGTAGTGAGAAGCGTTTTTTTTAATAGCATCTATCTATTAAATGTTTTTTAGTGTTTTAATGGCATTGTGAACGCCCAAGTTACCGTTTTGATATGTCTCGTAGTAGTGAGTCTGGTGGTCACGATATACCTGACTCAGAGACAAGGTTTTTATTCTGGCAGCGTGTGTTGTTTTCTGTGTTTAGGTGCATGTTAATATATGTCTCTGAGGTGCTGTCTGTCTTGTTTATTGTTTGTGAGGAGCTGTCTGATTCGTCACTCAACACGTCACACAACATGACACACGTCACTCAACACGTCACACAAAACATCACACGTCATACAACGTCACTCAATATGTCACACGTCACTTAACACAACACATCACACGTCACACAACACGTCACACAACACGTCACACAACACATCACACGTCACACAACACGTGACACAACACGTCACACAACATATCACACGTCACACAACACGTCACACGTCACACAACACATCACACAACACGTCACACAACACATCACACGTCACACAACACGTCAACAGAACGTTCTCGTGGTAACCACAAAGGCCTAACCAGGTAATAATTCTTCTGTAGATGAATGGTTCAGAGAAGCGACAAGGTGATAAATTAGACACATGTGCGACACTTGGGTATCTTTATTAAGGAAACGTTTCGCCACACAGTGGCTTCATCAGTCCAATACAAAGCAGAAAGTTGTAAAGAGAGGAGGAGTTTGAGGTAATCAGTCCCTCAACCTTGAGTCGATGTTGTCAGTCCATCAATCTTGAATAGATTGATGGACTGACAACATCGACTCAAGGTTAGGACTGACCACCTCAAACTCCTCCTGTTCTTCACGATTCTCCTTTGTATGGACTGATGAAGCCACTGTGTGGCGAAACGTTTCCTCAATAAAGATACCCAAGTGTCGCACATGTGTCTAATTTATCAATAATGCTTCTCACTAATAATTATTCTTAAGTATATTATTCTCCCAGAGTTGTTAAACCACCTCCTACGTTACACTGACAGCCAGGGTGTGTCAGCTGTCAGACTCTGTCATCTGAGGTCGTCAGGGGACTGACCTCCTCAAATACTATTTCTCCAAGGTTGATGGACTGATTACATCATCTCTATTTCACTACTACATCTGCTGCCTCTGTATCTGACTGAAGAAGGCCAGACAGCACACTGAAACAGGGCAGACAGTGCACACTGGACCAGGGCAGACAGAGCACACTGGACCAGGGCAGACAGAGCACACTGGACCAGGGCAGACAGAGTACACTGAACCAGGCCAGACAGAGCACACTGGACCAGGGCAGACAGAACACACTGAACCAGGCTACACAGAGCACATTAGACCAGTGCTGACAGATCACACTAGACCATGGGAGACAGAACACACTGGACCAGGCCAGCCAGAGCACACTGGACCAGGGCAGACAGAGCACACTGAACCAGGCTACACAGAGCACATTAGACCAGTGCTGACAGATCACACTAGACCATGGGAGACAGAACACACTGGACCAGGCCAGACAGAGCACACTGGACCAGGGCAGACAGAGCACACTGAACAAGGCTACACAGAGCACATTAGACCAGTGCTGACAGATCACACTAGACCATGGGAGACAGAACACAATGTACCAGGCCAGACAGAGCACACTGGACCAGGCCAGAGCACAATGGACCAGGGCAGACAGAGCACACTGGACCAGGGCAGAGTACACTGGACCAGGCCAGACAGAGCACACTGGAACAGGCCAGACAGAGCACAATGGACCAGTGCAGACAGAGCACACTGGACCAGTGCAGACAGAGCACACTGGACCAGTGCAGACAGAGCACACTGGACCAGTGCAGACAGAGCACACTGGACCAGTGCAGACAGAGCACACTGGACCAGTGCAGACAGAGCACACTGGACCAGTGCAGACAGAGCACACTGGACCAGTGCAGACAGAGCACATTGGATCAGTGCTGACAGAACACACTAGACCATGGGAGACAGAACACACTAGACCATGGGAGACAGAACACACTGGACCAGGGCAGACAGACCACACTGGGAACCTAAGTACACAGTGACCCGAGGTCCAGCTAATGCAGGTGTCATGATGAGGTGAAGCTGTGTAGTGAACACAAAGAACTGGTTTAGCAGGCACTAACAGTAAGTAATAATAATATTATTAATAATAATAATAATGTCTTTATTTCTACCAGTACATGTACAAGGTATACAGACCATAGCTGACATCAATGACATACTACTATATAGAAAGCCCCTTGTTATGCTGAGTATTTCCCGCAAATTAGGTCAGTTTTGTCCCAGGATGCAACCCACACCAGTCCACTAACACCCAGGTACCCATTTTACTGATGGGTGAACATAGACAACCGGTGTAAGGAAACACGTCCAATGTTTCCACCCCTTCGCCGGGAATCGAACCCGGACCCTCACCGTGTGAAGGGAGAGGTTTACCCACCAGGCCACGGGCCACGCTGTACATAAATGGTACACAGTACAGACACGATGAATCAGACACATGTGCAACATTTGGGTATCTTTATTTGTAGACGTTTCGCCCTCCAGTAAAGACTGTAGGGTTATATACAGAAGATGAGGTAATCAGTCCCTCATTACTTCATCTCTTGTATATAATCCTACAGTCTTCACATTACGTCCTTGTGTTGATCAAGCCACTGGAGGGCGAAACGTCTACCAATCAAGCTACGGCACATGTGTCTAATTCTTGACTACCCTTGCTCTTTGACCCACCAATAAAAACAATTATCCTTGAGGTATGAATCATGCTCTGAGAAATTAACCAAGGTCATCTCCACAGATAACCTGTCAGGTAAACAATGATAGCACTGGCCAGGCTCCTGACTGTGGGGGATCCAGACTCGTTGGACTCAACACAGAGGATCTCAACGGGAAATTCGTCCTAGCACTGGCCAGGCTCCTGACTGTGGGGGATCCAGACTCGTTGGACTCAACACAGAGGATCTCAACGGGAAATTCGTCCTAGCAAAATTAAAATTCCTAGTTGATGTACAGCATTTAGGAAATGGATTAGGGAAGCACTGGAGTGGAGCTGGTAGCCCCCTCCAGCTTAGAATTAGCATGGAAATAAATGGTATAAAATACCGACACAATGGAAAAATAAACACATAGGCAGTATAATGTGATCCTTTATTATACTGCTTATGTGTTTATTTTTACTTCAGAATTAGCAGATATTACGTACATGTGGAGCATAATCCATCAAACTAACCCTCAAGGGCATCTTGAAACCACAGATCATTTCCCCCTCCCCCCAAAAAAAAATGTCACCTACTCATGGGGAAGAACTGCCCCTGCTCCCTCTAGAACAGGTTATAATCCTAACCATAATTTTTAAAGGGGTGGAGGGGTAAGCCAGTGGAAGGCCTCGGTCAGATGACCAATAGCTCCAGTGGTGGGTCGTCATATGACTAAGACCCGAGTCAATAAACTTCTTGTTTCCTGACAACATTATACAACACCTGTTGCCTCTGTAATTGACTGAAGAAGTCTACAGCGTAAGCGAAACGTTTCAACAATATAGATACCCAAGTGCTGGATATGTGTCTTAATCATCAACTTTGTCGATACTTTATACCATTTACAACATGGTGAGCACATGAGGGACACATGGGCCAGTAGGCCTTCTGCAGTGTTCTTCCATTCTTATGTTCACACGGGGAGCACATGAGAAGCACATAAGAAGCAGGCTATCAAATTCAACAGCCAGGCTTTCAGGTGTTCACCCAGAAGTGTCTAGGCTGTCAGAAGCAGTCCACTATGTGCTGTCCACTGCTATCTGAAGCTGGCGACAAGGACCTCCATGAAAATCAGACACAAGTGTAACATCTGGGTGTCTTTATTGTAGACGTTTCGCCCTCCAGTGGCTTTATCAATACAGATTCTAGGACATCAATTGAAGACAGAAGAACTATATACAAAACATGAGGTAATTAGTCCCTCAGTCTTGGAGTTGGTGTGAAGAGCATCGAAGTCGCCAGAATCTTCACGACTTCGATGCTCTGCACACCAACTCCAAGTCTCAGGGACTGATTACCTCATCTTTTGTATATAGTTCTTCTGTCTTCAATTGATCTCCTAGAATTTGTATTGATAAAGCCACTGGAGGGCAAAACGTCTGCAATAAAGATACCCAGATGTTGCACATGTGTCTTAATGTTCATCGTCTCTGTATTATATACTATTCATGTTTAAGGACATCCATGACTGAAGAAGCCACTAGTGGTGAAACGTTTCCTCTAATAAATGCCCTGAACTATACACAAGAGTCTTTTTTCCACACACCTGAGAATAGACAGCAAACAATAGACTGCAAGATCATTCACGGACATGGAGGCCTTGACTTCACCAGAGACAAAACTGACCACATCATCCATGGTTATAATAAAACACACGATGCTCAGAACGCTGCCTTGTGGAACTCTGTCCTGCAGGAAACTCCGTGAGTAGTACAAACCAACTCTAATCTGTGACTCAGAAGATGGTGGAGAAACTGGAACAGTCATCTCTGGTTTCCCAGCGTCTGGAGACGACAGATAACACCATACCTCCATGTAGACGAATGGTTCAGAGAACCGACAAGTTATAAATTAGACACATATGCAACACTTGGGTATCTTTATTGAGGAAACGTTTCGCCACACAGTGGCTTCATCAGTCCAATACAAAGTAGAAAGGTGTAAGGAGAGGAGGAGTTTGAGGTAATCAGTCCCTGGGCCTGGAATCGATGTATTCAAACCATCACTCTTGTAGGAAGTACAGCATAGAGCCGGAGCAGTGGCTTCGACTAACCTATCTACAGTACATAACCCAACTGTTGCACATGTAGGCATTTCATACCATTTTTAACATTCCCCGGAGTATCCAGGTCTGGTCTGGGCACAACCACATTCACAAATTGTTGTCAATGGTGGTAAAGCAACACTTATCCTAACATCATTTACACACGTTCACTGGTTTAGAAAAACACGTGAGCAAACACTTGCACATATTAGAAACGTTTCGGCCCTGGGACCTTGATCACTTCTAAATCATTTAGATCACGTACATCAACTTGTCGTAATGTATTATTTTGGTAGAATTACCCACAATATGTTAGTTAAAAGGCCACAAGTGCAACTAATGTGACATTTTATTGTGGCAACGCTTCGCCCTCCAAAACATTTCGCCTACGCAGTAGACGTAGTTCTGAGGTGATCAGTCCCTCAACCTGGAGAAGAATTTTGCTTCGTAGTCTTCTGAGGGACTGACCACCTCAAAACTACGTCTTCAAGGGTGATGGACTGATGACATCGTCTTCACATCTCTACTGCTTCTGCCTCCTCTGTACTCGACTGAAGAAGATGAAGAATTAGACACCTGTGCAACATCTGGGTATCTTTATTGTAGACGTTTCGCCATCCAGTGGCTTTATCAATACAAAATTCTAGGACATAATTTAAAGACTGTAGAACTATATACAAAAGATGAGGTAATCAGTGCCTCGGCCTTGGAGTTGGTGTGTTTAGAACCGTAGTTGAGGAGATTAGGAAGAAAAGGTTGTTGTTGTTGTTGTATGTTCGCCGGTACATCCGGCCCGGGTCTTCTCCAAATGGTGACCCGGCATTGGCCCCCTGGGTAGAGGGTGTCATCTTCTTTCTTTCTTGCTGTGGCTCCCCATGATGGGGAGTGTCTTCTGACGTCGCATCTTCATCAGTAGGAAGAAAAGGTAAGCAGGCTTGACCTTAAATAGGCGTCAGCTGATAGGGACGTGTAGCAGACGAGGGCATAGTCACTGGTAGGCGGGATTCCCCAGTGGAAATAGATCATACCCAAAGAGATGGGTTAGTTGTAGTAGTAATCGTAGCCGTGAAGAAGGTTATGTACAGGTCCTCAGAATCAAGATTCCATGATATTGCTGTGTCTGACAAGTTGTACATGAATGGTATACAATACCGACTGAAGAAGTCTACTATGTAGGCGAAACGTTTCGGAATAAAAATACCTAACTGTTGCCCATGTGTCTTACTTTCTAAGTGGTCCAAGTGGGAGCGAAACGTCGTAGTAAGCTCCTCTCGCCCATGTGTGGGTTATCTGTGTATTGCTCCAGTCACGATATTGTGGCTTTTCGTCATTTATTTTTAGTTATTTATGTGTCTTATCATTAATGAAGCCTGGTCACGGACCGGGCTGCCGGAGCGTTGACCCCGAAACCCTCTCCAGGTATACTCCAGGTATCAACTTGTCGGTACTGTATACCATTATCACATCCACTTTACAAGTATACCCAATGTTCTGCAAAATGGTCTAAGATATCGTCTCTAGGTATCTGAAACTGCAATTCAGGACTGTGGGTCCTGATGCTGAAGAATCAGACTTGCACATGAATAAATAGATTTATCAGAGGTTATTGTCAGGGTAGCACCGAAGGTGGGTTGGGTAACCAAGTCTCTGTCCCTGACTTCCGCTGAGAAATTACCTGGGTGGGCTGAACTGGAGTGACCTGACTATGGGTCAGGTAGGTGGTGATGGTTATGTTGACAAACACGAGCTTCACAAGCCTCACTATCAGTTACACAACACAGGAACACAGCTTCCAGTGTAACAAGATGTTTCTAACTCACAGCACCAACGTCTAATTACGTTCCTCTCTGGCTGTCTGTCTGGGTCGCTAACTGACGTAATGTGCGGTTGACGCATCTCTGAGGCTGTCGATCTGGAATATCACCTGACCATCTCTCTGTCCCACTGACTTTGTAAATGCTCCAACTGGGACCGAAACGTCGTCGTAAGGTCCTATGTGCGGGGTATTTATGCATTGTTCCAGTTGGTTAATTGGGGTTTAAAGCCCATCTACTACACGAGGGTCATTAAGGCTGCAAGTCACCTGCTCACCACCAGTCAAGAATACTTTAATACCTAAAATACTGATTAAACTCTTAGTGTATATGAAATGGTGTAAAATACCAACACGATGGTAAACTAGACACAAATGCAGTATAATGCGATCCTTTACTGACAACGTTTCGCCCACACAGTGGGCTTTATCAAGCCACGAACACATCTACCTGGGTAAGAAGTACATGAGTATAGTGTGGAAAATGTTGGGGAGTCATTATTCTGCATTTATAATATAATAATAATAAATCTTTATTTACTACAAGTACATGTACAAGGTATACAGACCATAGCTGACATCAATGACATACTACTATATAGAAAGTCCCTTGTTATGCTGAGCATTTCCCGCAAATTAGGTCAATTTTGTCCCAGGATGCGACCCACACCAGTCCACTAACACCCAGGTACCCATTTTACTGATAGGTAAACATGGACAGCAGGTGTCTTATGGAAACACGTCCCTAATGCTTTCCAGCCGTACCGGAGGAGATTCGAACTCCGGACCTCAGTGTGTGAGCTGAGTGCACTAGCTACCATTCCCCATTTTCAAAGCAGTATGCTTTGAAATTAAGTCCATTAATTTGAAACACCCTTGATAATGGTGTCGTTATTATTGTTGGTTTTAGGGCCACGACGGCTCATGCCGTATGAGCCCTACCGTTCAAAGTTGTTGTGGTCTAGGCGTGGTAAACAAAGCTGAAAGAGCGTGATACCTCGCCAAAGCTATTTAACCATTAAGCGGGCGAGGCGAACACAAGCGTCTGAAGGTGTTCATGACTGTGACGGCCTTGTGTGGCCAGGATAATTGACGCTCACACGTAAATGTGTGTGTATATATATATACGTACATATAACGCACTGGTTGAACTGTAGCCGACCGTACCACTTATGTGTGTTGTGTTCTGTCGTACGACCATCACCTGAAGCACCTCTTATGTTACTTATACTGCCTCTTGTGTTACTTATACTGCCTCTTGTGTTACTTATACTGCCTCTTGTGTTACTTATACTGCCTCTTGTGTTACTTATACTGCCTCTTGTGTTACTTATACTGCCTCTTGTGTTACTTATACTGCCTCTTGTGTTACTTATACTGCCTCTTGTGTTACTTATACTGCCTCTTGTGTTACTTATACTGCCTCTTGTGTTACTTATACTGCCTCTTGTGTTACTTATACTGTCTCTTGTGTTACTTATACTGCCTCTTGTGTTACTTATACTGCCTCTTGTGTTACTTATACTGCCTCTTGTGTTACTTATACTGCCTCTTGTGTTACTTATACTGCCTCTTGTGTTACTTATACTGCCTCTTGTGTTACTTATACTGCCTCTTGTGTTACTTATACTGCCTCTTGTGTTACTTATACTGCCTCTTATGTTACTTATACTGCCTCTTGTGTTACTTATACTGCCTCTTGTGTTATTTATACTGCCTCTTATGTTACTTATACTGCCTCTTGTGTTACTTATACTGCCTCTTATGTTACTTATACTGCCTGTTATTTTACTTATACTGCCTCTTATGTTACTTATACTGCCTCTTGTGGTACTCATACTACCTCTTATGTTACTTATACTGCCTCTTATGTTATACTCCCTGAGCTACTTATTTTGTTACTGATACTGCTTGTTACGTTACTTATACTACTTATTCTGTTACTTATACTGCCTCTTGTGTTACTTATACTGCCTCTTATGTTACTTATACTGCCTCTTGTGTTACTTATACTGCCTCTTATGTTACTTATACTGCCTCTTATGTTATACTCCCTGAGCTACTTATTTTGTTACTGATACTGCTTGTTACGTTACTTATACTACTTATTCTGTCACTTATACTGCCTAAATTTTCTTTAAAATTGTATATATATATATATATATATATATATATATATATATATATATATATATATATATATATAACGTATTATATTGTGTAAAGCATGACTCAGCAATATGGTGAAAATATGCATGAAGACTGTGAAAGTGGGAAAATACGGTACTTGGCCTGGGAACTGTGTGAAAGTGTAACAGAAGGAAATGAAGAGGTAAGAGGAGGAGGAGAGGGAGGTGGTGGTGGAGGAGATGAAGGAGGAGGTGGTGGTGGAGGAGGTGGTGGTGGTGGAGGTGGTGGTGGGGGAGCTGGTGGTGGGGGAGCTGGTGGTGGGGAGGAGGTGGTGGAGGAGGTGGTAGGGAGGAGGGGGCACTAGTGGTCATTATACACAATGTGAGAGGCAGTAATGGTCATTATACATACTATGAGAGGCAGTACTGGTCATTATACACACTATGAGAGGCAGTAGTGGTCATTATACACACTATGAGGCAGTAGTGGTCATTATACATACTATGAGAGGCAGTAGTGGTCATTATACACACTATGAGAGGCAGTAGTGGTCATTATACACACTATGAGAGGCAGTAGTGGTCATTATACACACTATGAGAGGCAGTAGTGGTCATTATACATACTATGAGAGGCAGTAGTGGTCATTATACACACTATGAGAGGCAGTACTGGTCATTATACACACTATGAGAGGCAGTAGTGGTCATTATACATACTATGAGAGGCAGTAGTGGTCATTATACACACTATGAGAGGCAGTAGTGGTCATTATACACACTATGAGAGGCAGTAGTGGTCATTATACACACTATGAGAGGCAGTAGTGGTCATTATACACACTATGAGAGACAGTAGTGGTCATTATACATACTATGAGAGGCAGTACTGGTCATTATACACACTATGAGAGGCAGTAGTGGTCATTATACATACTATGAGAGGCAGTAGTGGTCATTATACACACTATGAGAGGCAGTAGTGGTCATTATACACACTATGAGAGGTAGTAGTGGTCATTATACACACTATGAGAGGCAGTAGTGGTCATTATACACACTATGAGAGACAGTAGTGGTCATTATACACACTATGAGAGGCAGTAGTGGTCATTATACACACTATGATAGGCAGTAGTGGTCATTATACACACTATGAGAGGCAGTAGTGGTCATTATACACACTATGAGAGGCAGTAGTGGTCATTATACATACTATGAGAGGCAGTAGTGGTCATTATACACACTATGAGAGGCAGTAGTGGTCATTATACACACTATGAGAGGCAGTAGTGGTCATTATACACACTATGAGAGGCAGTAGTGGTCATTATACACACTATGAGAGACAGTAGTGGTCATTATACATACTATGAGAGGCAGTAGTGGTCATTATACATACTATGAGAGGCAGTAGTGGTCATTATACACACTATGAGAGGCAGTAGTGGTCATTATACACACTATGAGAGGCAGTAGTGGTCATTATACACACTATGAGAGGCAGTAGTGGTCATTATACACACTATGAGAGGCAGTAGTGGTCATTATACACACTATGAGAGGCAGTATTATCTGCCACCCACAAGAAGGTTTTATAAAAATCTAAAATATTGACTCTAATATAAATGTTTGTGAAAAAATATATATATTTCCTCACCGCCAAGTGAGAAATTAGCCAAAGTTGATGTTTGTAAGGGCCACGACGGCTTCTCCCTTATTTAACCCTTAATCCTGATTTAAGGGAGGGAAAAAAAACTAAATTTTGTCAGAAAATTATAAAATATCAGAAGTTTCATAAATGGAGAGGTAAACCTCTCTTGTATAAACCCCAAGAGAGCTATGTACTCAAACCTTACTTGAGTTGATGACCGGCATTCCTTCAAAGTAGGAATTTTTTTGATCCTTGGTCATTTTGATTCAGCATGAAATCTCTTTTTTTTCAGTAAATAATAACAAATGTAAATATGTGCTATATATATATATATACTTTTTATTGCCTATTGGAGCTAGTTTCAGGGGAGAAATTTGCAGGAAACAGACGAAAAGTAATGCTAACGTCGAGGAAAACTTGACAACCTATTTTAAGTTATAAGTTATATGGAGTGGACTTCAACACAGGCCTTGGTGAAGTGTGGAAGTCCCGTTCTACTCCTTGCTAAACCTCGGTGAAACATTCTTCCTTTCTCTTGTCCTGAACATATTCCTCCAGCTAGTAATTGTTCGGGGAGTCACACCTCAGCGCCTTCATTCCGCTCTGAGGATTTCTAAGACCTGGGGAAAGCCGGTTGCTAACTCAGTTAAACATGGAACTCTGGCTCTATCTGTGTTTAAGCCAGGATTCTTCCAAGCCTATTTGGAAACTTTTCTGTTACCTTTTCTATTCCCGAAGAGAACTGTTCCCTTCTCAATATTCTACCAGCTTTGGGCATTATTCCATCTACAGAAAGTGGAAAGTACGGTTCAATACGGTGTAAGCTGTGGTGGCCCTCAAAACTCACGACACCACCAACAATAATAATAATAATAATAACAATAGTTTTGCGTCACCAGTACTAGTCAGCTATCAGCTCATCTGTCACCACCACCAACAGTAGCACCACTAGTGTGTCATCAAAGCAAGCACTAATGTCAACACCACCACCAATACTAGAGCACCATTACTAGTGTCGCTGTTACCAGCACCACCAGCACCACTAGTTTGTCACAACCACCACACCAGCACCACTAGTGTCACCACCATCAGCAGTAGCACCACTAGTGTGTCACCACCATCAGCAGTAGCACCACTAGTGTGTCACCACCATCAGCAGTAGCACCACTAGTGTCACCACCACCAGCAGTATCACCACTAGTGTGTCACCACCCCCAGCAGTAGCACCACTAATGTGTCACCACCACCAGCAGTAGCACCACTAGTGTGTCACCACCACCAGCAGTAGCACCACTAGTGTGTCACCACCACCAGCAGTATCACCACTAGTGTGTCAGCACCACCAGCAGTATAATCACTAGTGTGTCACCACCCCCAGCAGTAACACCACTAGTGTGTCACCACCACCAGCAGTAGCACCACTAGTGTGTTACCACCACCACCAGCAGTAGCACCAATAGTGTGTCACCATCAGCAGTAGCACCACTAGTGTGTCACCACCACCAGCAGTATAACCACTAGTGTGCCACCACCACCACTAGTATGTCACCACCACCACTAGTATGTTACTACAACCACTAGTGTGTCACCACCACCGTGTCACCACCACCACTAGTATGTGCACCACCACTAGTGTGTCACCACCACCACTAGTGTGTCACCACCACCACTAGTATGTCACCACCACTACTAGTGTGTCACCATCACCACTAGTGTCACCACCACCACTAGTATGTCACCACCACCAATAGTGTCACCACCACCAATAGTGTCACCACCACCAATAGTGTCACCACCACCAATAGTGTCACCACCACCACTAGTATGTTACCACCACCACCACTAGTATTTCACCACCACCACTAGTGTCACCACCACCACTAGTGTGTCACCACCACCACTAGTGTCACCACCACCACTAGTGTCACCACCACCACTAGTGTCACCACCACCACTAGTGTGTCACCACCACCACTAGTGTGTCACCACCACCAATAGTGTCACCACCACCACTAGTATGTTACCACCACCACTAGTTTGTCACCACCACCACTAGTGTGTCACCACCACCACTAGTGTGTCACCACCACCACTAGTGTGTCACCACCACCACTAGTTTGTCACCACCACCACTAGTATGTCACCACCACCACTAGTGTCACCACCACCACTAGTGTCACCACCACCACTAGTGTGTCACCACCACTAGTGTCACCACCACCACTAGTGTGTCACCAGCAGCAGTCTACCTGGCGTCTACCCTACACTCAGATATGTTCTTCACACACATGTTCTTCACACACGTTCTTCACACATGTTCTTCACACGTTCTTCGTGTTCTTCACAGACATGTTCTTCACACAAGTTCTTCACACACATGTTCTTCACACACGTTCTTCACACACATGTTCTTCACACATGTTCTTCACACACGTTCTTCACACACATGTTCTTCACACACGTTCTTCACACACATGTTCTTCACACATGTTCTTCACACGTTCTTCACACACGTTCTTCACACACATGTTCTTCACACACATGTTCTTCACACACGTTCTTCACACATGTTCTTCACGCACATGTTCTTCACACACGTTCTTCACACACGTTCTTCACACGTTTTCACACATGTTCTTCACTGAACAAGACGCATCACAATAATTTTCAAAGTTCAAAAATGGCCCAACAACCAGAGGAACTTCGTCAGAAAAAGTTTTATCTGCAGATGCCGACGTATTTTTGACTTAAAAAGCTTATTTTAATAGTGCCTTATTTTATAATTTTATTGAACTTTTCGTATTTATTAAAAAATTGGGAAATACATAAAAAAAATCATTTTTAAGGCTAAATTTGAAGAATTATCTCCTACCATATCAGGGAACGGGTGGGGTTCGAACCCACGGCGAGTTTGTCTCGAGGCCAGTGCGTTAACCACTGGACCAGCTGGCTATAATAAGGTTCTTCCAACTAGGTATGTTTCTATACATTGTAGGAAGGTTAGCATGGGCCACCATTGTGACCACAAATGTCCTGCTCGCATGAGCCCTTCTGACCACTTCAGGCAGTGTGTCAACCATCGCTTTATTGCTCTCATCATACTCTTGCCTTGGCCTCCTGCTGTTCTGTGGTGGGTTATACATCACTGCAATTACCACCTTGGGACCTCCAGACTGAAGTGTTCCTATTATGTAGTCTCTTGCTTCTCCTCTCTCCAGCTCATCAAAATCCCATCGGTTTTAGATGAGCAGTGCCACTCCTCCTCCCCCTCTGTTCCCTCTGTCTTTCCTCAGGATCTGATATCCCGTTGGAAAGATGGCATCTGTTATCATTCCAGTGAGCTTGGTTTCTGTGAGAGATATGACGTCTGGTGATGCCTCTTTGAATCTTTCATGCCACTCCTCCCACTTATTTGTTATTCCATCAGCGTTGGTGTACCATACCTTCAGTTTCCTCTCCAACACTGTGTTCTGTGGGGTCTGTGGGGGTGGGGGACCTGGCAATGTGCTGTGGGATTCTACGGCATAATGTGGGGTGGGGGCTGTAAATGTGGATTGTGGATTGTGTTGGGATAGCGTGTTTCGTTGTGGGGTTCTGTGTGTGCTTGTGCTTGTTGCTCTGCAATGCTCTGGTTGTCCTCTGCTGACTCTGTCCTTGTGTCTCTTCCTAGCCCCTTTCGTTTTTGTGTCCTCTCCCTCAGCTGCTGTCGTTCTGTTCTTGTTCTGTCGCGGTCTAGGAACACCATCTTATATGTTGATGGTTTCTCTTGCAGGATCCTGTTAAATAAGACTAAAGGTTGATGAATTAAACACTTGTGTGTCAAACTTGGGTATCTTTATTGTGGAAATATATCACCAACTGGTGGCTTCCTCGGTCCAATACAGGGAAGAATGAAGATCAGAAGTAATTTGAGGTAATCAGTCCCTCAGCCTGGAGTCGATGTGATCAGTCCATCAATCTTATCAAGACTGATGGAAATGTTTCCATGATAAATTATTATTATAATAAAAAAGAAGCGCTAAACCACAGGGGTCATTCCACGATAAAGATACGCAAGTTTTGCACAAGTGTCTAATAGGTTGATAGCGAACTCAGCACACACACTGTGGTCCGTGGTTCGATTCCCGGTACAGGTGGAAACATTGGGGTGTGTTTCCTTAAGACACCTGTTGCCACTGTTCACCTAGCAGTAAATAGGTACCTGGGTGTTAGTGGACTGGTGTGGGTCGCATCCTGGGACAAAATTGACCTAGTTTGCGGGAAATGCTCAGCATAACAAGGACTTTCTATATAGTAGTATGTCACTGATGTCAGCTATGGTCTGTATACCTTGTACATGTACTTGTAGTAAATAAAGATATTATTATTATTATTATTATTATTATTATTGTTGTTATTATTAACTTACCAGGGGACTTTTTGTGATTATTTTTATTACAGAGTCGTAATTCTGTGTCCCAATTATGTGTTGTTTGTGACCTGAGAGAACCAGTTACACGTACAATGACAGTCATTGTACATCATTAGTACACCAGACAAGTACACCGACGAGTGCTGGTCATTGTTGATCCTCTGAAACATTATCTTTCTTTTTAGTATTTAAAGTATTCTTGAGTTGTGGTGGTCAGGTGCTTAATGACCCTTCGAGTATGACCCTTCGAGTAGTCGATAGACTTTTAAGCTCAGTTAACTTACGTCTCGATAGATAATCTGGATATAAAAAGATTTTGTGTGTTCCTTTTGCAGTCACGTGATGCCTTTCTCCACTATGTGACCTTCAGCACCTTGATGCTGGTGAAAGGGCTCTTGATCCAGGGGAAACTGGAGTTACCCTTTCATTGGATCAAACGTTATTACCTCCCATTTTCCAGAAGCTGTATGACCAGAGGGTTTAGAGCTTCCAAGCGAATAGAAAAACAATGGGATCTCCGTGACTATTTCTGCATGTGTTGCGCAAGGCGCAGCTCAGCGCTGACCTCCATCTGTCAACAATGTTCTCTGTTTATAGTCGCTGGCATCTCTAAAGCACCCGTAAATCATGGCTTTATTCGTGCTTTATCGGGTGTGTTACGGAGCAGACTATATCTAGCTCTATAGTCATTGATATAGCTCTTTATAGAGGCGGAGCTCACAAAAATAACAACGAACGAAGCACGAAGAGGAAAGGTTCTGCTGAGGGTGAGGGTTGAAGTGGGGACAGACCAAGAGAAGAGCTCTTTGATGAGAAGTGTCTTGAGATAGAGAGAAAGTGGCAGGACTTGACCCAGCTGCAGGGCGCAGTGTCGGCAGGTTGATGGAAAGTTGGCAGGCAGGCAGGTCGCTGGCTCCACTCGGGAGGTCAGGCACTCCAGGTGTTTTCCAGTGCCGTGTATTAAATATCAACGTAGTACTATTGTTTTTTTTAGGTACTGACGTATTCTCAACTGGTGGAGAACCGGTGACATGCAGCCATTATGACCCCTGTGTAGTCGATAGCCATAAAATCCATTTAATATTTTTTTTCACATTCAGAATACATATAATGTCATGATATCTTATTAATGATAATATGATTCCAGATATATTAAACAAATTTCCTAAATTTGCTTGTAACAGAAAAGTGAGCTGCAGATATAAATCCAAATGTACAATTGTTAACCCTTTTGGGGCCTAGTGCCTAGGCCTTATGTGTATTCATATGCTCTTGTGTTACCCTCCACAGGATGGATATGTGGTGCACAATAGACTATCCTTTACCATCCACAGGATGGTTATGGGGTGCACAATAGACTAGCCTTTACCATCCACAGGATGGTTATGGGGTGCACAATAGACTAGCCTTTACTATCCACAGGATGGTTATGGGGTGCACAATAGACTAGCCTTTACTATCCACAGGATGGTTATGGGGTGCACAATAGACTAGCCTTTACTATCCACAGGATGGTTATGGGGTGTACAATAAACCAGCCACTTAGGTGGCAAAATCTAAAAATCGAATCGAATATACTGTCAGTCATAAGTGGCTGCAGGGTGGTAGGTGCGGATATAGGATATATACGCTAAGAGGTGTAGACCAGTATATGTATACGACAATTTTAATCTTTATAATGGATTTGAGTATTCTTGACTGGTGGTAAACAGATGACATTGCGCCTTAGTAACCCTCGTGTAGACGAACAGGCTTTAAACCCCATTAACCGACTTAGGTGCGGTCGTAGGAAATTAATTTCTGGTGTTTCAGCACTTGTACAAGGTTGTTCAGTGGTCTAAATTTTGCTGGTCCATTGTGTAATCTCGTGTTCAGTTCTTGAGTAAACATTGGTGAGTAGTTGTCAGTAGTTCTGCTAAAGGGTCAACTTGTGTTTTCTGAGGTTGATGTTGATTTGGTTGGTTGGTTAATGGGATTTATTTCCTGTCGACTCCACAAGAGTCATTAAGGCTGCATATCACCTATACACCACCAGTCAAGAATACTTTAATACCTAATACAGGAATGAATTAAACTCCCAGAGTATATGGTGTTGTCTTGTGGTGCAGGAGTGACGTGCTGGTTCACCTGAGAGTCGCCGGTGAGGATGATTCTCAGTATTTGTGAGTTTTTTTCTTATCTGAGAACTTCCTTTCTGGGAACTTAAGCGGAACATTTCATCTACTGTTCCCTCGAGCGAAGATCTTAGATGCTGGCGAGGAGGGGCTATTACTCCAACGAATTGGACCGGATCTTCCAGTTTTTGGGGTCGGACCTTCTTCTCTCTAAGGCGCCTGCTGCACGGACAAAACGATTCAACGGTGAAGATACGTGTTGCACAGTGCTTCACCAATCAGCTGTGCTACTGTACTGAGGTATTGGGTGGTATGGTGATTCCATCAACTTCGGCTCGTTCGTTCTTGAAACTCGTGTATGCTCGCATACCAAGCCTGACTGGCCCTGCTTTACGGCGCTTCGATTTAATGTGTTTTGCTAATACAGCGGCTTTAAATTATACCCATTCTTCATTAATTCAGACTTCCTACAATATATTCCCCACTCACTATAAGCTAAGGACAAAAATATTTTAAAGTAGGTAATTTGTGTACTGCATATGCATTGTTTAGGCCTACATCTTTTGCTCAAAATATGATAGCATAAACATGATGCTTTTATATGCATTTGAAAACGAAAAAAAGGCTATGTTTCACTTTACGTCAATATTTACTTTACAGCACTACCCCAGAACCTAACCTGCTGTATAAGCGGGGCCCTACAGTAGCAAACAAGCTAACTGCTGTATAAGCGGGGCCCTCCTGTATACAACATGGATGAAGAAAGAACAGAAAAAGACACAATATCGTGACCGAAACAATACACAGATAACCCGCACATAGAAAGAACCTTTTGACCACGTTTCGGTCTTACTTGTGACTAATCAAAGGTTCAAGTCGAACCGAAACGCATAAGCCTCTTTCTGCCGGTCATCTGTCACAACACATCTCTATCCCGGAGCCAGTGATCACCAGGATCATAAGACCTGCAGAAGAGGTGTGCCTTCAAGTGCGACCTGAAGGCAGGAACACCTTCCTGTGTGCTGAGAGAGGCTGGCAACCTCTCCCGCTTCCCGTGTGCTGAGAGAGGCTGGCAACCTCTTCAGCTTCCCGTGTGCTGAGAGAGGCTGGCAACCTCTTCAGCTTCCTGTAAAGGATGTCCTCCCAGAAGTCGGTTCCTCAGTGGTAAACAAACTTGGTAAATTTCAATATGTTTTTTCTTGGTCTTCTGAATCAGTCGAAGTTCGTAAGAAATAAAGATTATTATTAATTATTATTATTACTCTTATTATTACGTGTAATATCTAAGATAACCCCATAAAAAGGTCAGACAACTTGGCATGCTAAAATTGTCATGGTCTCGTGAGCGTCCTCGTAACTGAACCAATCCCCAGCTGCTAGGGGTGACTATGGTAAATTTAACTTTGTTTATGGGGTGACTATAGTGGATTTAACTTTGTCTCTGGGGTGACTATGATAAATTTAACTTTGTTTATGGGGTGACTATAGTGGATTTAACTTTGTTTCTGGGTGACTATGGTAAATTTAACTTTCTCTGGGGTGACCATGGTAAATCTAACTTTATCTCTGGGGTGATTATGGTAAATTTAACTTTGTTTATGGGGTGACTATAGTGGATTTAACTTTGTCTCTGGGGTGACTATGGTAAATTTTACTTTCTCTGGGGTGACCATGGTAAATCTAACTTTATCTCTGGGGTGATTATGGTAAATTTAACTTTGTTTATGGGGTGACTATAGTGGATTTAACTTTGTCTCTGGGGTGACTATGGTAAATTTTACTTTCTCTGGGGTGACCATGGTAAATCTAACTTTATCTCTGGGGTGATTATGGTAAATTTAACTTTGTTTATGGGGTGACTATAGTGGATTTAACTTTGTCTCTGGGGTGACTATGGTAAATTTAACTTTCTCTGGGGTGACCATGGTAAATCTAACTTTATCTCTGGGGTGATTATGGTAAATTTAACTTTGTTTATGGGGTGACTATAGTGGATTTAACTTTGTCTCTGGGGTGACTATGGTAAATTTTACTTTCTCTGGGGTGACCATGGTAAATCTAACTTTATCTCTGGGGTGATTATGGTAAATTTAACTTTGTTTATGGGGTGACTATAGTGGATTTAACTTTGTCTCTGGGGTGACTATGGTAAATTTAACTTTCTCTGGGGTGACCATGGTAAATCTAACTTTATCTCTGGGGTGATTATGGTAAATTTAACTTTGTTTATGGGGTGACTATAGTGGATTTAACTTTGTCTCTGTGGTGACTATGGTAAATTTAACTTTCTCTGGGGTGACCATGGTAAATCTAACTTTATCTCTGGGGTGATTATGGTAAATTTAACTTTGTTTATGGGGTGACTATAGTGGATTTAACTTTGTCTCTGGGGTGACTATGGTAAATTTAACTTTCTCTGGGGTGACTATAGTGGATTTAACTTTGTCTCTGGGGTGACTATGGTAAATTTAACTTCCTCTGGGGTGACCATGGTAAATCTAACTTTATCTCTGGGGTGATTATTGTATATTTAACTTTGGTGCTGGGGTGACTATAATGGATTTAAATTTATCTCTGGGGAGACTATGGTAAATTTAGCTTTGTCTCTGGGGTGACTATAGTAAATTTAACTTTATCTCTGGGGTGTCTATGGTGGATATAACTTTGTCTCTGGGGTGACTATGGTAAATCTAAGTTTGTCTCTGGGGTGACTATGGTAAATTTATCTGTCTCTGGAGTGACTATGGTAAATCCAAGTGTGCCTCTGGGGTGACTGTGGTAAATTTAACTTTGTCTCTGGGGTGACTATGATAAATCTAACTTTGTCGTGACTATGATAAATTTAACTGTTTCTTGGGTGACTATGGTAAATTTAACTGTCTCTGGGGTGACTATGATAAATCTAAATTTGTCTCTGGGGTGACTATGGTAAATCTGTATCTCTGGGGTGAAAATGGTGATTATGATGGGTAGGGCGATGGGTGGGTGGGGTGGGCAATGGGTGGGCGGGGTTGGCGATGGGTGGGCGGGGTGGGCGGAGATAAGCAAGTGTTAAACACCCTAGGAATTAGGAAGTTCCACTTAGTTACACATACGTACTTGACATCTCCAGTGGCAGGAATCTTGAAGGTTCGATCCTCCGTCTTACAATAGCCGGAAAAACACTAGTAATAAAGACATTACTTATTATTATTATTATTATTTATGTTTATATTCAGAAATAAGCGCTAAATTCATGTGGGCTAGTCAGCACGAGATGTTGCGTAGCCTCGAACCTCCGTATGGTAATTGTACTTACCACCACACAGACTAGGCGAGGTGTTGAGTGAGTGTCAGCAGGTGTTCAGTGTCAGCAGGTGCTGAGTGAGTGTAAGCAGGTGCTGAGTGAGTGTCAGCAGGTGCTGAGTGAGTGTCAGAAGGTGCTGAGTGTCAGCAGGTGCTGAGTGACAGTGTCAGCAGGTGCAGGGTGACAGTGTCAACAGGTGCAGGGTGACAGTGACAACAGGTGCAGGGTGACTGTCAGCAGGTGCAGGGTGACTGTCAGCAGGTGCAGGGTGACTGTCAGCAGGTGCAGGGTTACTGTCAGCAGGTGCAGGGTTACTGTCAGCAGGTGCAGGGTTACTGTCAGCAGGTGCAGGGTGACTGTCAGCAGGTGCAGGGTGACTGTCAGCAAGGAGTGAAAGTGAACGTCGACTGTGTACCTCACAAAATCCCCTCCAGAGAATAATGAGAATGCTCTCTTACACAGAGGTCACATCTCTTACACAAAGGTCACATCTCTTACACAGAGGTCACATCTCTTACACAGAGGTCACATCTCTTACACAGAGGTCACATCTCTTACACAGAGGTCACATCTCTTACACAGAGGTCACATCTCTTACACAGAGGTCACATCTCTTACACAGAGTCACATCTTACAGAGGTCACATCTCTTACACAGAGGTCACATCTCTTACACAGAGGTCACATCTCTTACACAGAGGTCACATCTCTTACACAGAGGTCACATCTCTTACACAGAGGTCACATCTCTTACACAGAGGTCACATCTTACACAGAGGTCACATCTCTTACACAGAGGTCACATCTCTTACACAGAGGTCACATCTTACACAGAGGTCACATCTCTTACAGAGGTCACATATCTTACACAGAGGTCACATATATTACAAAGAGGTCACATCTCTTACACAGAGGTCACATCTTACATAGAGGTCACATTTTACAGAGGTCACATCTTACACAGAGGTCACATTTTACAGAGGTCACATCTTACACAGAGGTCACATCTTACACATAGGTCACATCTCTTACAGAGGTCACATCTCTTACACAGAGGTCACATCTCTTACACAGAGGTCACATCTTACACAGAGGTCACATCTCTTACAGAGGTCACATCTCTTACACAGAGGTCATATCTCTTACACAGAGGTCACATCTCTTACACAGAGGTCACATCTTACACAGGTCACATCTCTTACACAGAGGTCACATCTTACACAGAGGTCACATCTTACACAGAGGTCACATCTCTTACACAGAGGTCACATCTTACAGAGGTCACATCTTACACAGAGGTCACATCTTACACAGAGGTCACATCTCTTACACAGAGGTCACATCTTACAGAGGTCACATCTTACACAGAGGTAACATCTTACACAGAGGTCACATCTTACACAGAGGTCACATCTCTTACACAGAGGTCACATCTCTTACACAGAGGTCACATATCTTACACAGAGGTCACATATCTTACACAGAGGTCACATATCTTACACAGAGGTCACATCTTACACAGAGGTCACATCTTACACAGAGGTCACATCTTACACAGAGGTCACATCTTACACAGAGGTCACATATCTTACACAGAGGTCACATCTCTTACACAGAGGTCACATCTCTTACACAGAGGTCACATATCTTACACAGAGGTCACATCTCTTACACAGAGGTCACATATTACACAGAGGTCACATCTTACACAGAGGTCACATTTTACAGAGGTCACATCTTACACAGAGGTCACATCTCTTACACAGAGGTCACATCTTACACAGGTCACATCTTACACAGAGGTCACATCTTACACAGGTCACATCTTACACAGAGGTCACATCTTACACAGAGGTCACATCTTACACAGAGGTCACATCTTACACAGAGGTCACATCTCTTAACTTACATTCTCATTCGCTAATTAAAGCCAGTTAGGGACCTACCATAGAGGAACATTCTGGTGGTTCGTGGCTCACCTTACAATCGAGGTTCCAAGGTTCGTTCCCGGCATAAGTGGAGACGAGTGCGCATTCATCTCACACACTGAGGTCCGGGATTCGAATCTCCTCCGGTACGGCTGGAAAATATTAGGGACGAGTTTCCATAAGACACCTGCTGTCCATGTTCACCCATCAGTATAAAATAGGTACCTGGGTGTTAGTGGAGTGGTGTGGGTCGCATCCTGGGGACAAAACTGACCTAATTTGCGGGAAATGCTCAGCATAACAAGCGGCTTTCTATATAGTAGTATGTCACTGATGTCAGCTATGGTCTGTATAAGTTGTATCATGTACTTGTAGTAAATAAAGATATTGTATTATATCGTTCCAGACCATAAAGCTGAACTCTTCTCCAGGCTGAGGGACTGACCACCTCAAATACTATTTCTCCAGGAATGATGGACTAATTACCTCATCTTCATTACCCTCTGTATTTGACTGAAGAAGTCTACTGTGTAGGCGAAACATTTCAACAATAAAGATACCCAAGTGTTGCACATGTGTCTTAATCGTTTTTTTTTTTGGTTTGTTGTGGGTGGCAGGATCTGTAAGTTCTCAGTGGATAATGATAGTACTCTTACCACTTGTCAAGTGCGCCTACACTTTATATAATGACTGGATATGTTATTGTTGCAGTGGTCACTTGACTCGTGATGTTTGTATACTTGTGGAGGACAGTCAACAAGTGAAGAAAGCTCAGTGTTTTTCTCTTCCACGGGTTATCCTGTCTTCTCCAGAAACTGTTGAAATGTTCAAACATGGAACTGCAGGAGATTCATAATCTTTGATATGTTGTAATACTGTATTCATGTTTAGTGTAGTCACGGTGATGGAGTGAACGATGATAAAAGTGTTTCTTCTTTCTCTGGTTACCCTGCCTTGGTGGGACACGGTATGTCTGTGTGTGTGTATATATATATACGTATATGTATATCAAGATCGCAGGATTGCAGATGAACAAGGAGGCTTTAGAATGGGTAGGGGATGTGTAGACCAAATGTTTACATTGAAACATATGTGAACAATATTTAGATAAAGGTAGAGAAGTTTTCATTGCATTTATGGATATAGAAAAGGCATATGATAGAGTGGATAGGGGAGCAATGTGGCAAATGTTGCAAGTGTATGGAATAGGTAGTAAGATACTAAATGCTGTAAAGAGTTTTTATGAGGATAGTGAGGCTCAGGTTAGGGTGTGTAGGAGAGAGGGAGATTACTTCCCAGTAAAAGTAGGTCTTAGACAGGGATGTGTAATGTCACCATGGTTGTTTAATATATTTATAGATGGGGTTGTAAAAGAAGTAAATGCTAGGGTGTTGGGGAGAGGGGTGGGATTAAATTATGGGGAATCAAGTACAAAATGGGAGTTGACACAGTTACTTTTTGCTGATGATACTGTGCTTTTGGGAGATTCTGAAGAGAAGTTGTAAAGGTTAGTGGACGAGTTTGGGAGAGTGTGTAAAGGTAGAAAGTTGAAAGTGAATATTAATAAGAGTAAGGTGATGAGGGTATTAAACGATTTAGATAAATAAAAATTGGATATCACATTAGAGAGAGGGATTATGGAAGAAGTAAATGTTTTCAGATATTTGGGAGTTGACGTGTCAGCGGATGGGTTTATGAAGGATGAGGTTAACCATAGAATTGATGAAGGAAAAAAGGTGAGTGGTGCGTTGAGGTATCTGTGGAGACAAAAAACGTTATCCATGGAGGCAAAGAAGGGAATGTACGAAAGTATAGTGGTACCAACACTCTTATATGGGTGTGAAGCATGGGTTGCAAATGCTGCAGCGAGGAGGAGGCTGGAGGCAGTGGAGATGTCCTGTCCAAGGGCAATGTGTGGTGTAAATATTATGCAGAAAATTCGGAATGTGGAAATTAGAAGGTGTGGAGTTACTAAAAGTATTATTTAGAGGGCTGAAGAGGGGTTGTTGAGGTGGTTTGGTCATTTAGAGAGGATGGAGCAAAATAGTATGACTTGGAGAGCATATAAATCTGTAGTGGAGATAGGAGGGGTAGAGGTCGTCCTAGGAAAGGATGGACGGAGGGGATAAAAGAGGTTTTGTGTGCAAGGGGCCTGGACATACAGCAGGCATGTGTAAGCGTGTTAGATACGAGTGAATGGTTTTTGGGGACCTGACGAGGTGGAGTGTGAGCTGGGTAATATTTGGTGAAAGGATTCAAGGAAACCGGTTAGCTGAAATTGAGTCTGGGAGGTGGGAAGTACAATGCCTGCACTCTAAAGGAGCGGTTTGGGATACTGGCAGTTTGGAGTGGCATCTAAACAGTAGTATCTGAGCGCCTCTGCAAAGATAGCGATAGTGTGAAAGAAGATGAAAGTGTTTCTTTTTTATGGTGTCACCCTGCCTCGTTGGGAGACGGCCAACGCGGTTATATATATATATATATTTCCCATTGTTCTGAAGCAACAATGCAACTTTTGGGTTACTGTTCATGACATTTTTAATCGTGTTTATTGTTTTTTTTCAAGCCATTATTTTTGTAAGGTTTAGAAGCATGAGCCAGAGAGTGAGGGCAATGTTGGCTTTGTGTGTTATAGAGAACAATGAGAACAGTGCTCAGAGAATGTCCTGGCAGAGGTTGTTTTTATCTATACCGTTGAATTTACAGGTTAAGAGCTCACATAGTGAGGGTCCCTGG
This sequence comes from Cherax destructor, assembly GCA_009830355.1. Lineage (NCBI taxonomy): Eukaryota > Metazoa > Arthropoda > Malacostraca > Decapoda > Parastacidae > Cherax > Cherax destructor. The sequence goes on along the minus strand of WNWK01001508.1, from coordinate 147,055 downwards.
TTCGACGCCCGGTATGGGTTTAGAGGTTGGGCGTGTTTCCTTAGATTCGCTGCCCCTGTTCACCTAGCAGTAAGTAGGTACCTGGCTGTTAGTCACCTTACACCTGCTGCCCCTGTTCACCTAGCAGTAAGTAGGTACCTGGCTGTTAGTCACCTTACACCTGCTGCCCCTGTTCACCTAGCAGTAAGTAGGTACCTGGCTGTTAGTCACCTTACACCTGCTGCCCCTGTTCACCTAGCAGTAAGTAGGTACCTGGCTGTTAGTCACCTTACACCTGCTGCCCCTGTTCACCTAGCAGTAAGTAGGTACCTGGCTGTTAGTCACCATACACATGCTGCCCCTGTTCACCTAGCAGTATGTACCTGGCTGTTAGTCACCTTACACCTGCTTCCCCTGTTCACCCAGCAGTAAGTAGGTACCTGGCTGTTAGTCGACTGGTGTGGGTGGCATCCTGGTATACCTTAGACAGGGTTGGGCTTTGAAATGAGCTGATTCACAGGTTAAGACCTATGCTGGTATACAGCTGGTATAACTGTGTGCAACTGATGGGCAGGAGGTATACCTATCTTATGAATTTAATATATTCATGAATAACACAATACACACACACCTATTTAAATTGCGACAAAGTGGTTAGGTAATTTACCTTTATAACCCCACCTCCTTCCCTACCCTTTGCCATATTTCCATCCTTACCCATCCTTCTCCTTCCCCATCTTACCAAAGCTCTGGTCATACCTCGTACCTCACCTTATTTACAGATCAAGAGTTATCTTACCTGAGCTCATGTAAATGTTAAGACTTGTTATCTTAACTCATCTCACGAGCTAAGATCTGTTATCGTACTTTAGCTCACTTCAGAACCTACTGTTCTCTAAATCAATAGTTTTCAACTAGTGGTCAATAGTGACTTCTTCTGGTGGGCCACAAGTACGGTGCCTCAGGTCACACGGTGTGAGAGGCACTACCATCAGGTTGGCACCCCCATACACTTCTATATAATTGCTTGGCCGCCAACACATTCCTGCACCAAGGTATCTCAGGATCATTTTATTATCCTCGAAATTTTGTCTTCTATGAGGCATTTATAGGACATCTAACTTCAAAAGTGGCTAAGAGTGCTAAGTTTTATAATGGGTTTAATCTTTGTGGTGGCTACGATGCAGAGGTGTCCGAAACTCAAGCAAGACTTATTGGTTAAGGCAATATAAGGGACAATTGGCCGTTGGTTTGGTGATAAATGGTATAAAATATTACTTTACTACGTTTCGCCCACACAGTGGGCTTTATCAAGTCCCAAACAGATCTACCTGAGCAGATGTTTATGTACGTTCGTCAGGATGGGTCCTGGCCCGGACAGTGACTCCCGAAGGAGTGTCAGAGTTAATACACGTGATGTACCGTTTACAGCCCTATAACAGGGACACAGTGAGCATTCATGTCAAGTGTTGTACCGTTTACAGCCCTATAACAGGGACAGTGAGCATTCATGTCAAGTGTTGTACCGTTTACAGCCCTATAACAGGGACACAGTGAGCATTCATGTCAAGTGTTGTACCGTTTACAGCCCTATAACAGGGACACAGTGAGCATTCATGTCAAGTGTTGTACCGTTTACAACCCTATGGTGGGGGCAGCCCTGTGATCTGAGCAGAGAATACACGAGTATATGTAGGTGAAACAATGACGTGAAGGGTCAAGTGGGAAATGTTGAAATTGACTATTGAGGAGACGTTGTATTTGAGAATAACCTGACCTGACCTGTTCCAATCACGATATTGTGCTTTTTTAGAGTCATGAAGGCAGCTAAGTTGAACCTCCATGAAGTGTCACTCCAACTTGCACAAGAAGTATGATGATTTCGGGCGATAGATTTCAGCTATTAAATCACAGCGCCTAGACTCATCGAGTGAATTTTACGAAAGGAGAAGCCATGCAGTGTGTGGTTCCTATATGGTTGCATGCAATGATGCACAGGCCAAGAAGCCTCATACAAATGTAGGACAACTTACGCTTTCCTGCGCAGAAATTCCAAGAACACGGGATCGAAACAGATAAAAAGATATCACAGAACATCAGTGGCCACAGTCTGCCAGACAAGTAAATGAATCGACTGATGTCGCATTCATAATTGAGGGAAAACTTCTCAGATTATTAATGCCACAACAAAAGCTGAGGAAGTGTTAGATATTGTTAAGAGCCTTGAAGAACATGGTTTATATTGGGTCAGTCTTGTGGTTCTCAGACCTGATGGAACACCAGCCAAGGTGGGATCAAGGCTTCAGAACACTGGTGAAGCAGCGAGCACTAGTGGGATCAAGGCTTCAGAACACTGGTGAAGCAGCGAGCTCCAGTGGTAATCCAAGTTCATTGCTTCAGTCATAGAGAAACATTGGTATAAAAAACATTGCTGGAACAAGTGAACACCATTTTCAAAGGACTGGTGAAGGTCGTTAATATCAAATCAAGAAGCCACAACAAGAAGAGCAAGAAGCCACAACAAGAAGAGCAAGAAGCCACAACAAGAAGAGCAAGAAGCCACAACAAGAAGAGCAAGAAGCCACAACAAGAAGAGCAAGAAGCCACAACAAGAAGAGCAAGAAGCCACAACAAGAAGAGCAAGAAGCCACAACAAGAAGAGCAAGAAGCCACAACAAGAAGAGCAACACAAGAAGAGCAAAGCCACAACAAGAAGAGCAAGAAGCCACAACAAGAAGAGCAAGAAGCCACAACAAGAAGAGCAAGAAGCCACAACAAGAAGAGCAAGAAGCCACAACAAGAAGAGCAAGAAGCCACAACAAGAAGAGCAAGAAGCCACAACAAGAAGAGCAAGAAGCCACAACAAGAAGAGCAAGAAGCCACAACAAGAAGAGCAAGAAGCCACAACAAGAAGAGCAAGAAGCCACAACAAGAAGAGCAAGCCACAACAAGAAGAGCAAGAAGCCACAACAAGAAGAGCAAGAAGCCACAACAAGAAGAGCAAAAGCCACAACAAGAAGAGCAAGAAGCCACAACAAGAAGAGCAAGAAGCCACAACAAGAAGAGCAAGAAGCCACAACAAGAAGAGCAAGAAGCCACAACAAGAAGAGCAAGAAGCCACAACATGAAGAGCAAGAAGCCACAACAAGAAGAGCAAGAAGCCACAACAAGAAGAGCAAGAAGCCACAACAAGAAGAGCAAGCCACAACAAGAAGAGCAGAAGCCACAACAAGAAGAGCAAGCCACAACAAGAAGAGCAAGAAGCCACAACAAGAAGAGCAAGAAGCCACAACATGAAGAGCAAGAAGCCACAACAAGAAGAGCAAGAAGCCACAACAAGAAGAGCAAGAAGCCACAACAAGAAGAGCAAGAAGCCGCAACAAAGAGACGAAGAAGCCTCAGTGGGAAGAACAAAGATAACAAGAACCACAAGAAGGAGAACAAGAGTTTCTTTGTATAAGGTGTGGGTGGTACTTGCATAACACACGCCAGAGAATGTTGGTGGCCTGACCCAGCAGCAACATCTGTTAAGGTTCCCCCACTCTTTCTACATCACGACTTTAATACACTTTTAAGGCCATCAATGTTCTCCAGATCTTTTTCCCTTTGTTCTTAAATCACCGTAACTTACATCTACTGGAGCTACCCACGGGTTTATGGCGAAATTATATCGTATTTTAGGTGAATCTAACTTAGTCTGACTATTTTTCTCTAATTTTCAGTTATTTTCGCCTGATTCAAACTTATTTTACTAACCCAGAGGTAGTTTAGAGTCACCTTGTTCTATATAGATTGAGTTAGAGCAGCAGTAGTGTAAATAAGATCATTTAAACTGGCCAGTTACGTATTGAATCAGGAAGATCTTGTGTTTGTTCGCTGGGGAATGTTTATTCTGCCCTTGGTGTTCCCTCGGTACCGTTTCCCTCCTGTCATTCCATTTTTTTTTCTCTCTCTTCCTCTTATTCGCAATAAAACTCTATTTTCTTTACCACACACCAATATTTACTCATTTATTTCCCAGTTCTGCTTCGTTACCATCTTTCCTATGACTGTTTTTGCAATAATATTAATAATAATTATTATTATTTTGGCATGATTCATGCAGAGCATTTCTGGCAAACTTAAGAGTAACTTAAGATTAATAATTCAATAACAGCGCATTAGGTGAATTACAATGATTGAAAGATAATTGAATATTCTATTAGATCACTCTATATGGCTTTAATAACTTTGGTAGAGAAGAATTACAGTTTTGATTATTAACCTGAGGTGGACACAATGGAATGATAAACATTATAGATATTGAGAGTAAGTATATGTTGATTATGTTTTACCTGTGTTTATGATATTGAGCAAATACATGTATAGTTTTTATATATGTATTTATTTTGGTTCTGGAGATTTCTGGCAGAGAGTTCCAGATTTTGGGCCCTTTTATGTACATTGATTTTTTGAAGATTTAGCGTGACATACCTGCAGGAGGCTTACAGGGTATTACCTGAATTATTACCTGCAAGTAATTTGGGCGAGATAAGTGGGACTTAAGTCACAGCAGGTCACCTAACTGTAACTCCCTCGATGCCCACTTCTTCACCACTTTCACAAAAAGCTAGACCTGACATTAAATTAATAATTACAATATTAAAACCAGCTATACTGGTAAATTAAAGTTGTGTGGACTGTATATGATTAGGCTTGCTGGGTACACAGAATTATACATAAATTATTAGTATTATTAGAAAGGAAATTCGTATTACTACTTATCATTTGTCACAGGAAGACAATGCTGATGGATTTGAGCCGCTAGTTTGTACAGTAGCGATGGTATATATGGGATTTATTTCCTGCTTGTTTAGAGTTAATAATCATGGTAACCTGAGTGGGCTCTGTTGGCGCAAGATGCTGGGAAGATTACATCTCGATAATCATTAGCTCGGGCATTCGTATTTGGAATTTTACTGGGGAGATTTGATCCTATGGTTGAGAAGAAGTCATTTATCTTGTTATCTGTAACAACTGGCTGGAGTCTCGGTTCATTCGGTTTAGTTAGTACAATGTTACTATCTCTGTTCAGTCTGTGGTGCCCAGAATCTGAGTGTATCTTCCAGGTCGTTTTTATATCTCCTCTCGCTGCAGTGAATATATTAGTATAGTATAATTGCTTGGACTTTCTGATAAGTGAGGACTGTCATCTAGTGTTTGATAAATTATTTAGTTATTAAGCCCCTTCTTTAGTGTTTTTCAAATTGATGGATCATAGGATGCTGTTAGTAAGCCATGGGACAATGTTTTTGTGAGACATTGTTATGAGTCAATTTCTCTCCCTCTAAGCTATGGTAATTACTTTTTAAGGTACATTTTTGTACACATTTGGCTACCAGTAAACGCTGGCTCAGTAGGTTTGAAGTCTATCCACTTGGCTATGGTCATTAACGCTGCAGATCACTTTAGTGTTAGATAAGATTGTATTGTTGCCTGAGACAGAGATTTTAATGTCAATTCTCTGTGTATATACATACAGAGATATACACACTCTCCAGTGTATATATACTGAGAGATACACCCTTCTCGGTGTATATATAGAGAAATATACACACTCTTTAGTGTATATAGAGACACACACACACACACACACGCACACACCGTGTACGTCAGGGCCATACTAGAGTATGCAGCACCAGTTTGGAACCCACACCTGGTCAAGCACGTCAAGAAATTAGAGAAAGTGCAAAGGTTTGCGACAAGGTTAGTTCCAGAGCTAAGGGAAATGTTCTAGAAAGTGGAATAGTCTAGCAAGTGATGTAGTGGAGGCAGGAACCATACATAGCTTTAAGACGAGGTATGATAGAGCTCATGGAGCAGGGAGAGGACCTAGTAGCGATCAGTGAAGAGGCGGGGCCAGGAGCTATGACTCGACCCCTGCAACCACAAATAGGCGAGTACAAATACACACTGTGTATATACACTAAGACATACACATTCATCGGTGTATATACACAGTGAGTGTATATACACCTATACACACATGGTGTATATACTGGTGATATAGATATATAATGAACTTGGTGAATACACAGGATTTTTCACTTTCAGTGACTGTATATACAGTGATTTACTTCAGGATGAATACACTTCCAGGATCTTCACTTCCAGGACCCTTGATTCACTTCCAGGATCTTCACTTCCAGGACCTGTACTTCCAGGATCTTCACTTCCAGGACCTTCACTTCCAGGATCTTCACTTCCAGGATCTTCACTTCCAGGATCTTCACTTCCAGGACCTTCACTTCCAGGATCTTCACTTCCAGGATCTTCACTTCCAGGACCTTCACTTCCAGGATCTTCACTTTCAGGATCTTCACTTCCAGGACCTTCACTTCCAGGACCTTCACTTCCAGGATCTTCACTTCCAGGACCTGTACTTCCAGGATCTTCACTTCCAGGATCTTCACTTCCAGGATCTTCCTGGCCTCACTTCCAGGACCTGTACTTCCTGTGCCTGCACTTCCAGGACTTACTTCAGGACCTTACTTCAAGACCTGACTTCCAGGACCTGTACTTCCTGTGCCTGCACTTCCAGGATCTTCACTTCCAGGACTTGTACTTCCTGTGCCTGCACTTCCAGGACTTGTACTTCCTGTGCCTGCACTTCCAGGACCTGTACTTCCAGGACCTGTACTTCCAAGACCTGCACTTCCAGGACCTGTACTTTCAAGAACTGCACTTCCAGGACCTGTACTTCCAAGACCTGCACTTCCAGGACCTGTACTTCCAGGACCTGTACTTCCAGGACCTGTACTTCTTGTGCCTGCACTTCCAGGACCTGTACTTCCAATACCTGCACTTTCAGGACCTGTACTTCCAAGACCTGCACTTCCAGGACCTGTACTTCCAATACCTGCACTTCCAGGACCTGTACTTCCAGGACCTATACTTCCAAGACCTGCACTTCCAGGACCTGTACTTCCAAGACCTGCACTTCCAGGACCTGTACTTCCAAGACCTGCACTTCCAGGACCTGTACTTCCAATACCTGCACTTCCAGGACCTGTACTTCCAGGACCTATACTTCCAAGACCTGCACTTCCAGGACCTGTACTTCCAAGACCTGCACTTCCAGGACCTGTACTTCCAAGACCTGCACTTCCAGGACCTGTACTTCCAAGACCTGCACTTCCAGGACCTGTACTTCCTGGACCTGCACTTTCAGGACCTGTACTTCCAAGACCTGTACTTCCAATACCTGCACTTCCAGGACCTGTACTTCCAGGACCTATACTTCCAAGACCTGCACTTCCAGGACCTGTACTTCCAAGACCTGCACTTCCAGGACCTGTACTTCCAAGACCTGCACTTCCAAGACCTGTACTTCTAAGACCTGCACTTCCAGGTCCTGTACTTCCTGGACCTGTACTTCCAGAACCTGTACTTCCAAGACCTGCACTTCCAGAATCTGTACTTCCAGGACCTGTACTTCTAGGACCTGTACTTCCTATACCTGCACTTTCAGGGCCTGTACTTCCTATACCTGCACTTCCAGAACCTGTACTTCCTGTACCTGCACTTCCAGGACCTATACTTCAAAGAACTGCACTTCCAGAACCTGTACTTCCTGTACCTGCACTTCCAGGACCTGTACTTCCAAGATCTGCACTTCCAGAACCTGTACTTCCTGTACCTGCACTTCTAGGACCTTTACTTACTGTACCTACATTTCCAGGACTTGTACTTCCAAAACCTGCAGTTCCAGAACCTGTACCTGCACTTCCAGGACCTGTACCTACACTTCCAGGACCTGTACTTCCTGGACCTACAATTCCTTGATCTGTACTTCCTGGACCTGAACTTCCAGAACCTGTACTTCCAAGACCTGCACTTCCAGGACCTGTACTTCCTGTACGTGCACTTCCATGACCTGTATTTCCTGTACGTGCACTTCCAGGATCTGTACTTCCTGTACCTGTACTTCCAGGACCTGTACTTCCTGTATCCAAGCACTCACAGAGAGTAAATAAAAGGATATAACATGTAACCATAGAGTGCATGGAGGCAGGGAAGAGGTTCGTGCCAAGGGGCGAAAGAAACAACGGGAAGACCAGAGTTAACTCATGGTTTACCAGGGGTGGAGAGGCCAAAGCCAGGTGTGCTAGAGTATGGAAAAAGTATAGAAGGCAAAGGACCCAGGTAAACAGGGAGTTGATCCGAAGAGGCAGAAATGAATATGCAGGGATAAGGAAAGAAGCCCAGAGGCAACACGAGAATGACATAACATCAAAAGCCAAATCTGACCTAAAGTTGTTATATAGTCACATTAGTAGGAAGACGACAGTCAAGGACTAGGTAATCAGACTGAGGAAAGAAGGAGGGGAGCTCACAGGCAGCGACCAGGAAGTTTGTGAGGAGCTCAGCACAAGGTTTAGGGAGGCATTCACAGTGGAGACAGAGAGGTTTCCAGCAAACAGAGGTGGTAGGGTGCACCAGCAAGTGCTAGACACACTGCAGACAAATGAGGAGGAGGTGAAGAAAGTGCTAGGGGAACTAGATACCTGGAAGGCTGTGGGCCCAGAATGAATTGTGGAAGACAGCAAATGTAGTCCCATTTTTTTAAGACAGGACGGAAACAGGCAGCATTAAACTAAAGACCAGTGTAACTGACATGTATAGTATGCAAAGTCATGGAGAAGATTATCAGGAGAGTGGTGGAACACCTAGCACGGTTTTAGGGAAGAGAAATCCTGTGTCACAAACCTACTAGAGTTCTACAAGGTAAGATAAGTAAGATAGGAGGGAGAGGGATGGGTAGACTGCATCTTCTTGGACTGTAAGAAGCCTTTCCACACAGTACCACATAAGAGACTGGTTGAAAAACTAGAGCAGGCAGGAGAGAGTACTGCAACGGATCAGGGAATACTTGACAGAAAGGAAACAACGAGTGGTGGTACGTGACGAGGTGTCAGAGTGGGTGCATGTGTCGAGAGGGATTCCACAAGGGTCAATCCTAGGATCGGTGCTGTTTCTTGCATATGTGAATGACATGAAGGAAGAGACAGATTCAGAGGTGTCCCTATTTGCAGAAGTTGTGAAACAAATGAGAATTTAAGCGGACGTGGATCAGGTAAGAATACAAGGAGATCTGGACAGGCTGCAAGCCTGGTCAGACAAATGACTGCTGGAGTTTAACCCCAGCAAGAGCAAAGTCGTGAAAATTTCGGAAGGACGAAGATCACAGACGAAGTACAGACTAAGTGGTCAAAGGTAGAAAAGCCTCACTCAAAGAAAAGGATCTTGAGGCGAGCACGTCTCCCGAGACGCACATCAACCAGATAACTGCTACAGCATATGGGCGACTGGCAAACCTAAGAATAGCGTTCCGACATCTCAGCAAGGAATCGTACAAGATTATGTACACCATGTACGTCAGGCCCATACTGGTGTATGCAGCACCAGTTTGGAACCCACGCCTGGTCAAGTACGTCATGAAATTACAGAAAGTGCAAAGGTTTGCAACAAGACTAGTTCCTGAGCTAAGAGGTCTGTCCTACGAGAAGAGGTTAAGGGAACTCAACCTGACGACACTGAAGGACAGGAGGGATAGAGGGACATGATAACAACATACAAAATACTGAGAGGAATTCACAGGTGGATAGGGACAGAACGTTTCGGAGACACAGCAACAAGGAGTCACAACTGGAAGTTGAAAACTCGGATAAGTCACAGGGTTGTTAGGAAGTATTTCTTCAGCCTTGGAGTTGTCAGGAAGTGGAAAAATCTGGAGAGTGATGTAGTAGCGGCAGGATCCATACATAGCTTTAAGAAGAGGTATGATATAGTTCATGGAGCAGGAAAAGTGACCTAGTAGCGACCAGTGAAGAGGCGGGGCCAGGAGCTGTGACTCGATCCCTGCAATCACAACCAGGTGTGTATTATATATAGGTGAGTTCACACACACACACACACACACATAGGCGAGACATGATAACGACATACAAAATACTACGTGGAATAGATAAGGTGGACAGAGACAGGATGTTCCAGAGAGGGGACACAGAAACAAGGGGTCACAATTGGAAGTTGAAGACTCAGATGAGTCAAAGGGATGTTAGGAAGTATTTCTTCAGTCATAGAGTTGTCAGGAAGTGGAATAGTCTAGCAAGTGATGTAGTGGAGGCAGGAACCATACATAGCTTTAAGACGAGGTATGATAAAGCTCATGGAGCAGGGAGAGAGAGGACCCAGAAGCGGTCAGTGAAGAGGTGGGGGCCAGGAGCTGAGTCTCGACCCCTGCAACCACAATTAGGTGAGTACACACACACACTTTAGAAACCAGAAAAAACAAGTTTCCTGGAATTGTTCATTATTTTAAGTGTTGTACATATCAACGATGTTATTTACGTCAGTGTACTGTACTGTACTACCCTGAACTGTGCTGCTAGAAACCTCTACCACTCTACATGACTCAGAGTACAACTTGAAAAGCAAATACATGTATACATGTATATATATATATATATATATATATATATATATATATATATATATATATATATATATATATATATATATATATATATATATAATTGGGCGTGTGTATAGAGAGAAGTTGTAGAGTTGTGATAGTGTGGGTAACCACACGTTATAACCTGCCCTTCACACGCTGTGTCTGTGGTCACTCACCATCTGGCAACACTTGTGTTCTCATTTCGTGTGTTTGTGTGTACACACAGGCGTCGAGTCACAGCTCCTGGTTTCGCCTCTTCACTGGTCACTACTAGGTTCACTCCCTCCTTGCTCCATGAGCTTTATCATACCTCTTCTTAAAGCTATGTTTGGATCCTGCCTCCACTACATCACTCTCCAGATTGTTCCACTTTCTGACAACTCTGTGACTGAATAAATACTTCCTAACATCCCTGTGAATCATCTGAGTTTTCATCTTCCAGTTGTGACCCGTTGTTGCTGTGTCACATCTCTGGAACATCCTGTCTATGTCCACCTTGCCATGTTGTCATGTCCCCTCTATCCCTCCTGTCCTCCAGTGTCGTCAGGTTGAGTTTCCTTAACCTTTCCTCGTATGACATGCCCCTTAGCTCCGGGACTAGTCTTGTTGCAAACTTTTGCACTTTCTGTAATTTCTTGACGTGCTTGACCACGTGTGGGTTTCATACTGGAGCTGCAGACTCCAATATGGACCTGACGTACACGGTGTACAGTGTCATGAATGACTCCTTACTGAGATTCGAAACGCTATTCTTATCTTTGCCAGGCGCCCATATGCTGTAGACGTGCTCTGTATAATACTCACCCCCAAGGTCCTTTTCCTTGAGTGAGGTTTGCAGCCTGTGACCCTCGAGCATGTACTCCTGCGGTCTTCTTTGTCCCTCCCCAAGTTTCATGACTTTGGACCAGGCTTCCAGCCTGTCCAGATCCCTTTGTAGTCTTACCTGATCCTCGTCCGCTTGAATTCTCCTCATTAACTTCCCATCATCTGCAAACAGGGACACTTCCGTGTCTATTCCTTCCGTCATGTCATTCACATATACTGGAAAAAGCACCGGTTCTAGGACTGACCCCTGTGGAACCCCGCTCGTCACAGGCGCCCACTCTGATACCTCGTCACGTACCATGACTCGTTGTTTCCTTCCTGTCAGGTATTCTCTGATTCATTGCAATGCCTTTCCTGTTATTCCACCCGTGTGTGTGTGTGTGTGTGTGTGTGTGTGTGAGAGAGAGAGAGAGAGAGAGAGAGAGAGAGAGAGAGAGAGAGAGAGAGAGAGAGAGAGAGAGAGAGAGAGAGAGAGAGAATTCTGTCTCGTTTTTCCTCTATTCTCTATCTCTCGTGCCCTCCCTCTTTCTTTCCCCCCTCCTTCTTTACGTCCTTCTATCCCTCCTTTCTTCCATCCTTCCCTCCTGGCTCAGCAATAACAACCTCACACGTAATATTCAACGCCTCAAGAGACTTGGAGTGTCGTGTAAGTAGTGATCCAGAGCGCGTCATGACTTCCTTAAGGATAATAATAAACGTTATTTCTACAAGTACATGTACAAGGTATACAGACCATAGCTGACATCAATGACATACTACTATATAGAAAGTCCCTTGTTATGCTGAGCATTTCCCGCAAATTAGGTCAATTTTCTCCCAGGGTGCGACCCACACCAGTTAACTAACACCCAGGTACCTATTTTACTGCTAGGTGAATTGGGACAGCAGGTATCTTAAGGAAACACGTCCAAATGTTTCCACACGTATCGGGGATCGAACCACGGACCAATCGAGCTACGGGACACCTTACCTTCCCTTCAAGAGTGATCCAGGGAGCGTAGTGCTATCAAGGCTTCCTTGAAGATCCTTAATAATGTACTTTGTCCCAGCTACCTTCCCTTCAAGAGTGATCCAGGGAGCGTAGTGCTATCAAGGCTTCCTTGAAGATCCTTAATAATGTACTTTGTCCCAGCTACCTTCCCTTCAAGAGTGATCCAGGGAGCGTAGTGCTATCAAGGCTTCCTTGAAGATCCTTAATAATGTACTTTGTCCCAGCTACCTTCCCTTCAAGAGTGATCCAGGGAACTTAGTGCTATCAAGGCTTCCTTGAAGATCCTTAATAATGTACTTTGTCCCAGCTACCTTCCCTTCAAGAGTGTTGCCTTTAAACTGGCGAAAGATTCGTAGTCTACAAGATTTGCGTCTACTCTCTACTTAAAGTTACAGGAATATAACCTGCACTTTTCTCCCAATTAACCCTCACCCCTGCACTTTTCTCCCAATTAACCCTCACCCCTGCACTTTTCTCCCAATTAACCCTCACCCCTGCACTTTTCTCCCAATTAACCCTCACCCCTGCACTTTTCTCCCAATTAACCCTCACCCCTGCACTTTTCTCCCAATTAACCCTCACCCCTGCACTTTTCTCCCAATTAACCCTCACCCCTGCACTTTTCTCCCAATTAACCCTCACCCCTGCACTTTTCTCCCAATTAACCCTCACCTGTTAGAAACCTACACACAGGCAGTGCCATCTAGCCAGATAATGGTACCTCGCTAGGCACCTGCCAGGTAACAGTGACTAGGAATACACTGCCACCTAGCCATCCAGGGTCACGTCGTAGAGGTTCAGTAGTTGTGAAAGGCAAAAGTGACATGTTTTGAACCCATGCTGACCTGGGCTTTCAGAAACACTTTCAAAAATCTTGATAATTTGGGATGTTTTGGCCCATCAGTCTATAGTTATTTGCAATTGCTTTACTGCCACCTTTGTAGCGAGGTAATGTCTGTTTTCAATGACTTTGAAATGGCTGCAGTGTGTAGGCTTCTTTCCCGTAGAATATTTAAGGCATATGATAAGAGTTTCTTTCAATTCTTGATAAATATGAAGTTCCGTGAGTCTGGGTCTGGGGCACAGTACATGGGCATCCAGATAAGGTTATATCAGAGACTGAGATGTCTACAGTATTATGTCTCAATCATGATGAACTCCTTTGGCTCGTCAATTTTAAGGCTAATTAATGACTCACTCAACACTGGGTTATCCTGGAAGCTAATTAATGACTCACTCAACACTGGGTTATCCTGGAAGCATAATTAATGACTCACTCAACACTGGGTTATCCTGGAAGTTAATTAATGACTCACTCAACACTGGGTTATCCTGGAAGTTAATTAATGGCTCACTCAACACTGGGTTATTCTGGAAGTTAATTAATGGCTCACTCAACACTGGGTTATCCTGGAAGTTAATTAACGACTCACTCAACACTGGGTTATCCTGGAAGTTAATTAATGGCTCACTCAACACTGGGTTATCCTGGAAGTTAATTAACGACTCACTCAACACTGGGTTATCCTGGAAGTTAATTAATGACTCACTCAACACTGGGTTATCCTGGAAGTTAATTAATGACTCACTCAACACTGGGTTATCCTGGAAGTTAATTAATGACTCACTCAACACTGGGTTATCCTGGAAGTTAATTAATGACTCACTCAACACTGGGTTATTCTGGAAGCTAATTAATGACTCACTCAACACTGGGTTATACTGGAAGTTAATTAACGACTCACTCAACACTGGGTTATCCTGGAAGTTAATTAATGACTCACTCAACACTGGGTTATCCTGGAAGCTAATTAATGACTCACTCAACACTGGGTTATCCTGGAAGTTAATTAACGACTCACTCAACACTGGGTTATCCTGGAAGTTAATTAATGACTCACTCAACACTGGGTTATCCTGGAAGCTAATTAATGACTCACTCAACACTGGGTTATCCTGGAAGTTAATTAATGACTCACTCAACACTGGGTTATCCTGGAAGCTAATTAATGACTCACTCAACACTGGGTTATACTGGAAGTTAATTAACGACTCACTCAACACTGGGTTATCCTGGAAGTTAATTAATGGCTCACTCAACACTGGGTTATCCTGGAAGTTAATTAACGACTCACTCAACACTGGGTTATCCTGGAAGTTAATTAACGACTCACTCAACACTGGGTTATCCTGGAAGTTAATTAATGACTCACTCAACACTGGGTTATCCTGGAAGTTAATTAACGACTCACTCAACACTGGGTTATCCTGGAAGTTAATTAACGACTCACTCAACACTGGGTTATCCTGGAAGTTAATTAATGACTCACTCAACACTGGGTTATCCTGGAAGTTAATTAATGGCTCACTCAACACTGGGTTATCCTGGAAGTTAATTAATGACTCACTCAACACTGGGTTATCCTGGAAGTTAATTAATGGCTCACTCAACACTGGGTTATTCTGGAAGTTACTTATTTGACTCATGTTTGTGTCGTCAGTGTATGTTCCATCTTCTTTGATCGAAGGTCAGATACTAGATATTTTGAGTTTGATTTTGAATATTAGAAGTCTTTTGTTATTCTCTCAAAGAATAAAAAGGCACAATACCATGATAGGGACAATACACAAATAACCGGCACATAGGAGGGAGAAACTTGTGATGATTGAGGGAGTGAAAGTCACTGGAGGGCGAAACGCTTCCAGGATAAACATTCTTAAATGTTGTACAAATGTCTCAATTATCAACTTGTTGGGTTTTTCTAAGCCATTTATTCCGACCAGTGAATCAGTCTCTTACTCCTACCTGCGGGTTATTTTTGTATTGTTTCCCTCAATTTCACTTATTTTACCTCCCTCTGTCTTCCCTGGACGTCCATCTATAGAAACACTGATCTGAGGTCAGTGTGTGACACTGATCTGAGGTCAGTGTGTGACATTGATCTGAGGTCAGTGTGTGACATTGATCTGAGGTCAGTGTGTGACACTGATCTGAGGTCAGTGTGTGACACTGATCTGAGGTCAGTGTGTGACACTGATCTGAGGTCAGTGTGTGACACTGATCTGAGGTCAGTGTGTGACACTGATCTGATTTGAATTGATAGGCTGAGAGTTTCTGTATTTATTCCTGCTGTTGTGTTCCTTTCGTGGCTTGGTAGCGTCTGTAGCTCACACCCTGAGGGTCCGGGATTGATCCCCGGCACGGGTGAAACGTTGGGCATGTTTCCTTACACCTGTTCTGTCTGTTCACCTAGCAGTAAGTAGGTACCTGGGTGTTAGTCACCTTATAACTGCTGTCAGTGTTCACCTAGCAGTAAGTAGGTACCCGAGTGTTCGCAGGCTGTTGTGGGTGGCATCCTGGGGACAAAATTAACCTAGGTTACCAGAAATGCTCTACATAACCAGGGACTTTCTATGTCAGTAATGTAAACTAGGTCTGTAATAGTCGCAACATGTACTTGTAGAAATAAAGATTATTATTATTATTATTATTATTATTATTATTATTATTATTAGTCTTAGTAGTTACCTACTTACTGTTAGGTGAACAGGGGAAGCAGGTGTAAGGAAACATATCTAACATATTTAACGTTTCACTCGTACCGAGGATCGATCCTGGACCCTTACTGTGTGACCTGAGGACGCTACCAACCAAGCCACGAACATCCTCAACAGTCATAAAGTGTTTGCTGGTACCCAGAGTCTTTTGTCATCGCTGTTTGGGGTGGTTCTTGTTGCGACTCTGCTGATGTACTCTAAAACACCTAGCTCTGCTGGATGCGTGATTCTTGTAGGATTCGGTGGTCCTGTGGGTTAGAACGTCATGTGATTTTCGCTCAACATGAGGCGGGCCAAAACGACATGGGTTCGAGTCCTCGGCTAGTCGCAGTGTTGTTATTGAGAGATATATATATTCCATCGTACTCAATGACTGTGTAGAAACAAGTAAACACTGACATGTTGGGTTCATGTGTGGTCAGTCTGGTGTTGAGGGCAAATTAACTGTGTTCCATAGATACTGACCTTCAAATTTCTGACAGCCACTCACTTGTCTCTCACAGTCCTGACTCAGCACTTGTGGCATCGCTGCAAATACCTGTGGTCTGAATCAGTGGTCAATAACACGTTTCTTCATGAATAAAACATGTGCAACACTTGGGTGCCTTTACTGAGGGGAACGTTTCGCCCAGTGGCTTCAACAGTAATAATAATTTTTATTTCTTCAAGTACATGATACAACTTATACAGACCATAGCTGAAATCAATGAAATACTATTATATAGAAAGTCCCTTGTTATGCAGAGCATTTCCCTCAAATTAGGTCAAATTTGTCCCCAGGATGCGACCCACACCAGTCGATTAGATGAATATATATGTACCTAACATAAGTATATACGTATATATGATTCTTCTAACATCACAAATATATCTATATACCTCACCTAACATTACAAAGTATATATATATATATATATATATACCTCTTGTAAGGCTGAGTATAACAAGAGGTATGTATGGTGGTGACCTTGACGACGCCATGTTTGAGGAAGTATATACCAAGATTATTCTCCCAGGTGCGTACCGGCGCATACCACAGCAACACTCCTGCAAGGTTGCAACATCATACTACGGCAACACTCCTGCAAGGTTGCAACATCACTCCCACGCTGCCTGCATCTTAAACACGCGTATATTTACTCATACATATATAGTATATATTGCGTATGTATATACGCCAGAGACGCGGAAACTCCTTTTTGGGACTTGCGTATAAATCTCCAAAAGCGAGATGGCTAGATTTGTCATTGTAAAGAAAGATACAAGAAAATTTAGAGATAATAATAATCTTTATTTCTACAAGTACTTGATACAACTTATACAGACCATAGCTGACATCAATGACATACTACTATATAGAAAGCCCCTTGTTATGCTGAACATTTCCCGCAAATTAGGTCAGTTTTGTCCCAGGATGCGACCCACACCAGTCCACTAACACCCAGGTACCTATTTTACTGATAGGTGAACATGGACAGCAGGTATCTTCAGGAAACACGTCCTAATGTTTCCAGCCGTACCGGGGATCGAACCACGGACCTCAGTGTGTGAGGAAAGTGCGCTACCAACCGAGGTACAAGTTAGGTAGTTGTTTCTGGAAAGCATAGTGTTATTCCGATTAGAAAGACTTGTTAGAATATTGATATTACGCAGTGCCAGGCTTGGCACTCACAAATTACGAAGTGCCAGGCATGGCACTAACATTACACAGTGCCAGGCGTGGCACTAACATTGCACAGTGCCAGGCATGGCACTAACATTACACAGTGCCAGGCATGGCACTAACATTACACAGTGCCAGGCATGGCACTAACATTACACAGTGCCAGGCATGACACTAACATTACAGTGCCAGGCATGGCACTAACATTACACAGTGGCAGGCATGGCACTAACATTGCACAGTGCCAGGCATGGCACTAACATTACACAGTGCCAGGCATGGCACTAACATTACACAGTGCCAGGCATGACACTAACATTACAGTGCCAGGCATGGCACTAACATTACACAGTGCCAGGCGTGGCACTAACATTACACAGTGCCAGGCGTGGCACTAACATTACACAGTGCCAGGCATGGCACCAACATTACGCACCACACATTTCAATACTATTAACACATACTCACCTGCCGTGAGTAATCAAGTTACTCACCTGATGATTCACTCATCGAGGGGCGATAACTCGCCCTCTGTTTCGCCCTCCTGTCCCTGTTAAACTGTTTTGTTTGCGTAACCTGTTTAACGCACAGGTCCCTAACAGTGTGTGACTGCAAGACACTGTACACGACAGATGTCACCAGATGTAGACATCACTAAATGTCTACATCATATGTAGACATCACCAGATGTAGACATCACCAGATGATGTAGACATCACCAGATGTAGACATCACTGTCTACATCATATGTAGACATCACTAAATGTCTACATATGTAGACATCACTAGATGTAGACATCACCAGATGTAGACATCACCAGATGTAGACATCACCAGATGTAGACATCACCAGATGATGTAGACATCACCAGATGATGTAGACATCACCAGATGATGTAGACATCACCAGATGATGTAGACATCACCAGATGATGTAGACATCACCAGATGTAGACGTCACCAGATGTACACGTCACCAGATGATGTACTCACCTATTTGTGGTTGCAGTTGTCGAAACTCAGCTCCTGGCCCCGCCTCTTCACTGATCGCTACTAGGTCCTCTCTCTCCCTGCTCCATGAGTTTCATCATACCTCATCTTGAAGCTATGTATGGATACTGCCTCCACTACCTCACTTTCCAGACTATTCAATTTCCTAACAACTTTGTGACTGAAGAAATACTTCCTAACATTCATTTGATTCATCTGAGTCTTCAACTTCCAATTGTGACCCCTTGTTTCTGTGTCCCATCTCTAGAACATCCTGTCTCTGTCCACCTTATCTATTCCTCGCAGTATTTTGTATGTCGTTATCATGTCTCCCCTAACCCTCCTGTCCTCCCGTGTCGTCAGGCCGATTTCCCTTAACCTTTCTTCGTAGGACAATCCCCTTAGCTCTGGGACTAGTCTTGTTGCAAACCTCTGCACTTTCTCTAATTTCTTGACGTGCTTGACCAGGTGTGGGTTCCAAACTGGTGCTGCATACTCCAGTATGGGCCTAACGTACACAGTGTACAGTGTCTTGAACGATTCCTTACTGAGGTATCGGAACGCTATTCTCAGGTTTGCCAGGCGCCCGTATGCTGCACCAGTTATCTGGTTGATGTGTGCTTCCGGAGACGTGCTCGGTGTTATACTCACCCCAAGATCTTTCTCCTTGAGTGAGGTTTGCAGTCTTTGGCCACCTAGCCTATACTCTGTCTGCGGTCTTCTTTGCCCTTCCCCGATCTTCATGACTTTGCATTTGGCGGGGTTAAACTCGAGTAGCCAGTTGCTGGACCAGGTGTCCAGCCTGTCCAGGTCTCTTTGTAGTCCTGCCTGATCCTCATCTGATTTAATACTCATTAACTTCACATCATCTGCAAACAGGGACACTTCTGAGTCTATCCCTTCCAAGTAGACGTCACCAGATGTAGACCAAATTGAATGTAAACTTTACCAGATGGGCAAGTGTCACAACTTGCGTCACTATGTGCTGGAATGCGTCACACCTTGCGTCACTATGTGCTGGAATGCATCACACCTTGCATCACTATGTGCTGGAATGCGTCACACCTTGCGTCACTAGGGTTAGCCACCCAGTTTAACCCGGGGGAGGGTTAGTCACCCAGGATAACCCGGGGGAGGGTTAGTCACCCAGGATAACCCGGGGGAGGGTTAGTCACCCAGGATAACCCGGGGGAGGGTTAGTCACCCAGGATAACCCGGGGGAGGGTTAGTCACCCAGGATAACCCGGGGGAGGATTAGTTACCCAGGATAACCCGGGAAGGGTTAGTTACCCAGGATAACCCGGGGGAGGGTTAGTCACCCAGAATAACCCGGGGGAGGATTAGTCACCCAGGATAACCCGGGGAAGGGTTAGTCACCCAGGATAACCCGAGGGAGGGTTAGTTACCCAGGATAACCCGGGGGAGGGTTAGTCACCCTGAATAACCCGGGGGAGGGTTAGTCACCCAGGATAACCCGGGGAGGGTTAGCCAACCAGGATAACCCGGGGGAGGGTTAGTCACCTAGAATAACCCGGGGGAGGGTTAGTTACCCAGGATAACCCGGGAGAGTGCTAGTCACCCAGAATAACCCGGGGAGGATTAGTCACCCGATAACCCATGGAAGGGTTAGTCACCCAGGATAACCCGGGGAGGTTAGTACCCAGGATAACCCGGGGAGGGTTAGTCACCTAGAATAACCCGGGGAGGGTTAGTACCCAGGATAACCCGGGAGGGTTAGCACCAGAATAACCCGGGGAGGTTAGTCACCCAGGATAACCCGGAAGGGTTAGTACCCAGGATAACCCGGGGAGGTTAGTCACCCAGGATAACCCGGGGAGGGTTAGTACCCGAATAACCCGGGAGGGTTAGTACCCAGGATAACCCGGGAGGGTTAGTCACCAGGATAACCCGGGGAGGGTTAGTCACCCAGAATAACCCGGGGAGGGTTAGTCACCCAGGATACGGGTAGTCACCCGGAAACGGGAGGGTTAGTTACCCAGGATAACCCGGGAGGGTTAGTACCCAGATAACCCGGGGAGGGTTAGTCACCCAGGATAACCCGGGAAGGGTTAGTCACCCAGGATAACCCGGGGAGGTTAGTTACCCAGGATAACCCGGGGAGGGTTAGTCACCCGAATAACCCGGGGAGGGTTAGTCACCCAGGATAACCCGGGAGGGTTAGCCACCAGGATAACCCGGGGAGGGTTAGTCACCCAGAATAACCCGGGAAGGGTTAGTACCCGGATAACCCGGGGAGTGCTAGTCACCCAGGATAACCCGGGAGGGTTAGTCCCCAGGATAACCCGGGGAGGTTAGTCACCCAGGATAACCCGGGAGGGTTAGTCACCCAGGATAACCCGGGAGGTTAGTACCCAGGATAAGCCGGGAGGGTTAGTTACCCAGGATAACCCGGGGAGGGTTAGCACCCAGGATAACCCGGGAGGGTTAGTCACCCAGGATAACCCGGGGAGGGTTAGCCACCCAGGATAACCCGGGGAGGGTTAGTCACCCAGGATAACCCGGGGAGGGTTAGTTACCCAGGATAACCCGGGAGGGTTAGTCACCCAGGATAACCCGGGGGAGGGTTAGTCACCCAGGATAACCCGGGGGAGGGTTAGTCACCCAGGATAACCCGGGGAGGGTTAGTCACCCAGGATAACCCGGGGGAGGGTTAGTCACCCAGGATAACCCAAGAAAGTCAGTGTGTCATCGAGGACTGTCTGTCTTATTTCAATTGTGGTTCTTCAATCTTGTCCCCCAGGATGCCACCCACACTAGTCTACTAACATCCAGGTACCTAATTACTGCTAGGTGAACATGGACAGCAGGTGTCAGGAAACAAGCCCAATGTTTCCACCTGTCCGGGGATCGAACCACGGACACTACCACTGTAACTTGTTCAGCTATCAGAACTTTGCTGTCCAGTCCCTGGACCCGTTATGTACCCCTGTAATGTTGAGGTACAGTCCCTGGAGTCATTATGTACCCCTGTAATGTTGAGGTACAGTCCCTGGACCCATTATGTACCCCTGTAATGTTGAGGTACAGTCCCTGGACCCATTATGTACCCCTGTAATGTTGAGGTACAGTCCCTGGACCCACTATGTACCTCTAATATTTTGACTACCACCCACACCATGGGGCGCATAACGAAGATATTAACTGAACTGTGTACACAGTTTAACTAGTTTACAAGGCACCAGGACAAGTGTCTCTCTTTCCATATACAGTATTATTGTTTGTAAACAAAGTGAGGCGCTAAGGCTATAAGGGTCATACAGCTCCATGTACACGTAGATCACTGTTCCCAGCGAGAATGTTCTTACCTTGACGTGTCTTACCTGGAGGGGGTTTCTAGGGTCAATGTCCCTGAGGAACGGTCTGAGACCAGGCCTCGTGGTGGATCAGGGTTTGATCAACCAGGCTGTTACTGCTGGCCGCACGCAAACTGACGTGCGAACCACAGCCCGGATGGTCAGGTACTGATTTTAGGTGCATGTCCAGTGCTTTCTTGAAGACAGCCAGAGTCTATTGGTAATCCCCCTTATGTATACTGGGAGGCAGTTGAGCAGTCTTGGGTACACTGAGAGACAACACTTATTGGGGGGATGTTACAACTCCTGCCAAGTCTTTTGCTTTCAAAGTTGAGTGATTTTCGTGTGCAAGTTTGGTACTAATTCCTCTAGGATTTTCCAAGTGCATATTATCACGTATCTTTCTCGCCTGTGTTCCAGGGAATACAAATCAAGGGACTTCAACTGTTCCCAGTAGTTTTGTGCTGTGAAATTTCCATGTACATACTCCACATACATGTACTTGTAGAAATAAAGATTATTATTTCATAACAGTTCAAGCTTCAGGGACCCAAAAATGTAGGTCCTCCACTGGTCATAGTTCCTTCCTGTATCCTGGAAACTGGCGCAGCCCTTAGACTTCCTCAGACATACTTTCCAGTCCTTGTTGCTAGTCGTTTTTAACTCTGGTGCACAGCTATTCCAAACCTGTCCTGTGTCTCTTTGAAACGGATTTTTAATTTCCCACTCTCCTCCCTGATAATTAGTCTCCTCCTTCATATCTCTGCTTCTGAATTGCAATATCACTCCTGGGAGTTCATCGGTCAAGCCATGTAAACAAACTAACACTCCTGTCAGAGAAAGTCATGTTGCAGAAGACAGACAGACAGACAGGTCCAACACAACCTTGTTTGGTCAGTAACCTCACGTAACTACTGACTTCTTCCTTCGTTCATGTCTTAGGTGCTTCATCAACGAGGTTGTTAGTAAGTTTATTCAGACACAGGTACACATAAATACAGTTACATACATTATCATACATACACATGTGTAGATTACCTAGGATAACCCAAAAAGTCAAAGTGACTTATTTCCACAGGGGTCGTTGTTAGCAGGGTAACTACAGTCTGGTGCCTGCCAGGGGCATGAAGTGTGTTTCGGGAACTGTTAGGTTCATCTATAAGGTTTCAAGACTACCAACTAAACCAGAGTCATTAAGAGTGCGTCTCACCTGTACACCCCATCAAGAATACTTTTAAGTATTAGGGATTTTATTTCTTTGCATAGTTCACAATGTGTAATTACAATTTTGATATGCCGAGTACAAAGAATGCCACTATCATGCCGGGGCATTCCGGGCAGACTAAACCTAATGCTTAAGACTACTTAATAGGCATATACAGTGGACCCCCGGATTTCGTCATTAATTCGTTCCAGAATGCTGTTCAAGTGTCGTTACCGAATGAATTTGTTCCCATAAACAATAATGTAAATTAGATTAGTCATTTTAGATCCCCCAAAAATACACTTACAAAAGCACTTACAAAAATACACTTACATAATTGTTCGAGTTGGGAGCAGTACGAAATCCGGGGGTCCACTGTATATCATAGTTGGTTCCAAGTGAACATTGTTTTCTATATTTCAACGGAGGTAGTTAGTGATTTAGCAGTAATTATATTTATAATCAAGATGAATTAACAGATTACAGTATTATATTTTGGCACATTTTGCGTGAGATTTGAACCATTTTATTTTTTAAATAATCTTAAAATATTTAGGAATTTCTGAGTTGTTGGTGGCGATAATATATAGTGTTTATGTGGTTAATTTTGGGAGATGAGGTGTATATAGAGTGAGATACAAACCTGTCAGTTTATATACAGTGAGATACACAACTGTCAGTGTATATACAGTGAGATACAAACCTGTCAGTGTATATACAGTGAGATACACAACTGTCAGTGTATATACAGTGAGATACACACCTGTCAGTGTATATACAGTGAAATACACACCTGTCAGTGTATATACAGTGAGATACACACCTGTCAGTGTATATACAGTGAGATACACACCTGTCAGTGTATATACAGTGAGATACACACCTGTCAGTGTATATACAGTGAGATACACACCTGTCAGTGTATATACAGTGAGATACACACCTGTCAGTGTATATACAGTGAGATGCACACCTGTCAGTGTATATACAGTGAGATACACACCTGTCAGTGTATATACAGTGAGATACACACCTGTCAGTGTATATACAGTGAGATACACACCTGTCAGTGTATATACAGTGAGATACACACCTGTCAGTATATACAGTGAGATACACACCTGTCAGTGTATATAGTGAGATACACACCTGTCACTTTATATACAGTGAGATACACAACTGTCAGTGTATATACAGTGAGATACACACCTGCCAGTGTATATAGTGAGATACACACCTGTCAGTGTATATACAGTGAGATACACACCTGTCAGTGTATATACAGTGAGATACACATATGTCAGTGTATATACAGTAAGATACACACCTGTCAGTGTATATACAGTGAGATACACACCTGTCAGTGTATATACAGTGAGATACACACCTGTCAGTGTATATACAGTGAGATACACACCTGTCAGTGTATATACAGTGAGATACACACCTGTCAGTGTATATACAGTGAGATACACACCTGTCAGTGTATATAGTGAGATACACACCTGTCACTTTATATACAGTGAGATACACAACTGTCAGTGTATATACAGTGAGATACACACCTGCCAGTGTATATACAGTGAGATACACACCTGCCAGTGTATATACAGTGAGATACACACCTGTCAGTGTATATACAGTGAGATACACACCTGTCAGTGTATATACAGTGAGATACACACATGTCAGTGTATATACAATGAGATACACACCTGTCAGTGTATATACAGTGAGATACACACCTGTCAGTGTATATACATGAGATACACACATGTCAGTGTATATACAGTGAGATACACACATGTCAGTGTATATACAGTGAGATACACACCTGTCAGTGTATATACAGTGAGATACACACCTGTCAGTGTATATACAGTGAGACACACCTGTCAGTGTATATACAGTGAGATACACACCTGTCAGTGTATATACAGTGAGATACACAACTGTCTGTGTATATGCAGTGATATACACACCTGTCAGTGTATATACAGTGAGATACACACCTGTCAGTGTATATACAGTGAGATACACACCTGTCAGTGTATATACAGTGAGATACACACCTGTCAGTGTATATACAGTGAGATACACACCTGTCAGTGTATATACAGTGAGATACACACCTGTCAGTGTATATACAGTGAGATACACACCTGTCAGTGTATATACAGTGAGATACACACCTGTCAGTGTATATACAGTGAGATACACACCTGTCAGTGTATATACAGTGAGATACACACCTGTCAGTGTATATACAGTGAGATACACACCTGTCAGTGTATATACAGTGAGATACACTCCTGTCAGTGTATATACAGTGAGATACACTCCTGTCAGTGTATATACAGTGAGATACACACCTCTCAGTGGATATAGTGAGATACACACCTATCAGTGTATATACAATGATACACACCTGTCAGTGTATATACAATGAGATATACACCTCTCAGTGTATATAGTGAGATACACACCTGTCAGTGTATATACAGTGAGATACACACCTGTCAGTGTATATAAAATGATACACACCTGTCGGTGTATATAGTGATACACACACCTGTCAGTGTATATACAATGAAATACACACACCTGTCAGTGTATATACAATGAGATATACACACCTTCCAGCGTATATACAGTGAGATACACACACCTGTCAGTGTATATACAATGAGATACATACCTGTCAGTGTATATACAGTGAGATACACACACCTGTCAGTGTATATACAGTGAGATACACACCTGTCAGTGTATATACAGTGATATATATATACCCGTCAGTGTATATACATTGAGAGATACCTGTTAGTGCATATATTCTTGAGGGGAAATGTTCGCCGGGGTGTTCTGTGTACAGAAGGGTGAGGTGGGGGTGACGAGAGTAATGTGCTGGGGGTTCGGCCAGTGGGTGAGGTTGGGTCAGTGGGTGACGTTGGGTCAGTGAGTGGGGTTGGGTCAGTGGGTGAGATTGGGTCAGTGAGTGGAGTTTCGTCAGTGAGGTTGGGTCAGTGGGTGAGACTGGGTCAGTGGGTGAGGTTGGGTCAGTGGGTGAGGTTGGGTGTGAGACTGGGTCAGTGGGTGAGGTTGGGTCAGTGGGTGAGGTTGGGTCAGTGGGTGAGACTGGGTCAGTGGGTGAGGTTGGGTCAGTGGGTGAGGTTGGGTCAGTGAGTGGGGTTGGTTCAGTGAGTGAGGTTGGGTCAATGGGTGAGATTGGGTCAGTGGGTGAGGTTGGGTCAGTGAGTGAGGTTGGGTCAGTGGGTGAGGTTGGGTCAGTGAGGTTGGGTCAGTGAGGTTGGATCAGTGGGTGAGGTTGGGTCAGTGAGTGAGGTTGGATCAGTGAGGTTGGGTCAGTGAGTGAGGTTGGGTCAGTGAGTGAGGTTGGGTCAGTGAGTGAGGTTGGGTCAGTGAGTGAGGTTGGGTCAGTGAGTGAGGTTGGGTCAGTGAGTGAGGTTGCGTCAGTGAGGTTGGGTCAGTGAGGTTGGGTCAGTGAGGTTGGGTCAGTGAGTGAGGTTAGGTCAGTGAGTGAGGTTGGATCAGTGAGGTTGGGTCAGTGAGTGGAGTTGGGTCAGTGAGTGAGGTTGGGTCAGTGAGTGGAGTTGGGTCAGTGAGTGAGGTTGGGTCAGTGAGTGAGGTTGGGTCAGTGGGAAGTATGTTTTGCATGTAGATGATAGAGGTGTTAGTAATTACTAGATGGGGGTGAGGAGGATGGAAAGGTGGAGCGAGTATACTTGAGTTAGTTACTATTTTGTCCAAAAATTGTCACTAAGACACTTGGCCAGTTTGTGTGTGTCTTCCCTACCTCTACCCCATCTTCCCTGCACCTCACACTTCACCTCCCTCTCTCCTATACCTCACAATTCACCTACATCTCCCCTACCCTCTATGATCAATATCCCTGCTCCCTCTACCCCCCCAAAAAAACACACACACACCTCTCCACTTCCCTCTCCCCTACCCTCTATACCCATTACCCCTGCTCCATCTCCTTGAATCATGAACACCCACACTCCAAAATTCTCAAATCAAATTTTTGGGTGGTCTCTTGATTTTTTTTCGTCCTATGATATATCTTGGGTATCAATTATATCTCCTGTATCATGCTATGCTTCCAATACCACCTAATGATGTTTAACCCGGGATAACTCACTAAATTTAACTACACTCAAGAAATACACTCATGGTATAACAATTTTCATTCTCACCAACATTCACAAGTCACAAAATTCAAACACAATTTTGTCTCCGTCACAGCACCTAAAATTCAGTCACAAGTTTCACTTGTCACAACACTCCACAACATGTTATACACTATGTATTGCATCATGTCGTACAACCCCCAACAGCTGACAGGAAGTCAAAAGCACCCACAGCACACTCAAGTTACACCCACCATTTATAAAAATTTCATTCACTTCACATACAGAGATTTCAATGCAAACTCAGGGCATATTTCACACTGACAACATCTCATATGATATAAATTGATGATTTCCACTCAACACATGGAGTTTTCTAATGAATTATAGGTACACTTACCTGTGTCTCGTTGCACTGGTTGAGTCTCAACTCCTGGCCCCTGCCTCTCAACTTGCCACTTGTCAGATTCACTCCTAGCCTCCTGGGCCCAGTCATACCTGTTCTTAAAACTACATATGGAGTCTGCCTCCACCACATCCTCGTCTAAGTCATTTCACTTCCTGACCATCCTAAGACTGAATAAATACTTCCAGACATCCCTGTGACTCATTTGTGTCTTCCAGCTGTGCCCCTAAGTACCTGTTTCTCGCCTCTCAAAGAGCCTGTCTCTATCTTGTCAATTCCTCTGATATTTTGAACGTTGTTATCATGTCTCCCCTGGTTCTTATCTCCTCCAGTGTTGTCAGGTTCAGTTCCGTGAGCCTCTCTCGTAATTCACGCCTCTTACCTCAGTAACTTGCCTTGTTGCTTATTTTTGCACTTTCTCCAGTTTCTTAACGTGCTTCCTTGGATGTGGGTTCCATACTGGTGCTGTATACTCCAAGATGGCCTTAACATACGTACGTATGCACGTACAACACACACACATACATGCTATTATTGTGGAAAATCTTGAGGGGGATGTGGAAAGATGTTAAGCGAGGAGGTAAGGTGGTCAGGAACAGCCAAGACATACACTCACAACTGGAACACACACTGCCATGTCTATGAGGTAAGAAATCTAGGAAGCATGGGATGGCAGGTGTTTCTCTAGGATTTACTTACTGATCTGATTGTTATTGTTGGGATAGCAGGTGTTTCTCTGGGATTTACTTAATGATCTGAGTGTTATTGTTGGGATGGCAGGCATTGCTCTAGGATTTACTTAATGATCTGATTGGAATATTAGTTAATCAGGTCACCAATCACAACACACACCTCTATTCAAGACAACTGTAGCCTACAATGCTGGATCCAAATGTAGCAAAGGAGTCTGGTTTATTTTTTATTTATTAACACATCGGCCGATTCCCACCAAGGCAGGGTGGCCCGAAAAAGAAAAACTTTCATCATCATTCACTCCATCACTGTCTTGCCAGAAGGGTGCTTTACACTACAGTTTTAAAACTGCAACATTAACACCCCTCCTTCAGAGTGCCGGCACTGTACTTCCCATCTCCAGAACTCAAGTCCGGCCTGCCGGTTTCCCTGAATCCCTTCATAAATGTTACTTTGCTCACACTCCAACAGCACGTCAAGTATTAAAAACCATATGCCTCCATTCACTCCTATCAAATACGCTCACACATGCTTGCTGGAAGTCCAAGCCCTCGCACACAAAACTTCCTTTACCCCTCCCTCCAACCTTTCCTAGGCCGACCCCTACCCGCCTTCCCTCCACTACAGATTTATACACTCTCGAAGTCACTCTGTCTCGTTCCATTCTCTCTACATGTCCAAACCACCTCAACAACCCCTCCTCAGCTCTCTGGACAATCGTTTTGGTAATCCCGCACCTCCTCCTAATTTCCAAACTCCGAATTCTCTGCATTATATTCACACCACACATTGACCTCAGACATGACATCTCCACTGCCTCCAGCCTTCTCCTCGTTGCAACATTCATCACCCATGCTTCACACCCATATAAGAGCGTTGGTATAACTATACTCTCATACATTCCCTCTTTACTTCCATGGACAAGGTTCTTTGTCTCCACAGACTCCGAAGTGCTCCACTCACCCTTTTCCCCTCATCAATTCTATGATTCACCTCATCCTTCATAGACCCATCGCCGACATGTCCACTCCCAAATATCTGAATACATTCACCTCCTCCATACTCTCTCCCTCCAATCTGATATCCAATCTTTCGTCACCTATTCTTTTTGTTATCCTCATCACCTTACTCTTTCCTATATTCACTTTCAATTTTCTTCTTTTACACACCCTACCAAATTCATCCACCAACCTCTGCAGCTTTCTTCAGAATCTCCCAAAAGCACAGTGTCATCAGCAAAAAGCAACTGTGACAACTCCCACTTTGTATTTGCTTCTTTATCTTTTAGACCAACACCTTTTGCCAAGACCCTTGCATTCACTTCTCTTACAACCCCATCTATAAATATATTGAACAACCACGGTGACATCACACATCCTTGTCTAAGGCCCACTTTTACTGGGAAATAGTCCCCTTCCCTCCTACACACTCTAACCTGAGCCTCACTATCCTCATAAAAACTCTTCACTGCTTTCAGTAACCTTCCTCCTATTCCATACACCTGCAACATCTGCCACATTGCCCCCCTATCTACCCTATCATACGCCTTTTCCAAATCCATAAATGCCACAAAAACATCTTTACCCTTATCCAAATACTGTTCACCTATATGTTTCACTGTAAACACTTGGTCTACACACCCCCTACCTTTCCTAAAGCCCCTTGTTCATCTGCTATCCTGCTTTCTGTTTTACTCTTAATTCTTTCAATAATAACTCTACCATACACTTTACCAGGTACACTCAACAGACTTATTCCCCTATAATTTTTGCACTCTCTTTTGTCCCCTTTGCCTTTATACAAAGGAACAATACACGCTCTCTGCCAATCCCTAGGTACCTTACCCTCTTCCATACATTTATTAAATAATAGCACCAACCACTCCAAAATTATATCCCCACCTGCTTTTAACATTTCTATCTTTATCCCATCAATCCCAGCTGCCTTACCCCTTTCATTCTACCCACTGCCTCACGAACTTCCCTACACCCACAACTGGCTCTTCCACACTCCTACAAGATGTTATTCCTCCTTGCCCTACACACGAAATCACAGCTTCCCTGTCTTCATCAACATTTAACAAATCCTCAAAATATTCTCTCCATCTTCCCGATACCTCTAACTCTCCATTTAATAACTCTCCTCTCCTATTTTTAACTGTCAAATCCATTTGTTCTCTAGGCTTCCTCAACTTATTAATCTCATTCCAAAACTTTTTCTTATTTTCAACAAAATTTGCTGATAACATCTCACCCACTCTCTCATCTGCTCTCTTTTTACATTGCTTCACCACTCTTTAACCTCTCTTTTTCTCTCCATATACTCTTCCCTCCTTGCATCACTTCTACTTTGTAAAACCTCTCATATGCTAACTTTTCTTCCTTACTACTCTCTTTACATCATCATTCCACCAATCGCTCCTCTTCCCTCCCGCACCCACTCGCCTGTAACCACAAACTTCTGCTGAACACTCTAACACTACATTTTTAAATCTACCCCATACATTTTCGACCCCGTTTCCTACACTCTCACTAGCCCATCTATCCTCCAATAGTTGTTTATATCTTACCCTAACTGCCTCCTCTTTTAGTTTATAAACCTTCACCTCTCTTTTACTTACTGATTCTATTTTCCTTGTATCCCATCTACCTTTTACTCCCACTGTAGCTATAACTAAAAAGTGATCTGATATATCTGTAGCCCCTCTATAAACATGTACATCCTGAAGTCTACTCAACAGTCTTTTATCTACCAATACATAGTCTAACAAACTACTGTCATTACGCCCTACATCATATCTTGTATACTTATTTATCCTCTTTTTCTTAAAATATGTATTACCTATAACTAAACCCCTTTCTATACAAAGTTCAATCAAAGGGCTCCCATTATCATTTACACCTGGCACCCCAAACTTACCTACTACACCCTCTCTGCATGTTTCTCCCACTTTAGCATTTAGGTCCCCTACCACAATTACTCTCTCATTTGGTTCAAAAGTTCCTATACATTCGCTTAACATCTCCCAAAATCTCTCTCTCTCCTCTACACTCCTCTCTTCTCTAGGTGCATACATGCTTATTATGACCCACTTTTCGCATCCGACCCTTATTTTAATCCACATAATCCTTGAATTTACACATTTATATTCCCTCTTTTCCTTCCATAACTGATCCTTCAACATTATTGCTACCCCTTCCTTAGCTCTTTACAGTGTTTCAGGGCTGCTTACCGGATATAGCCAGAGATGATAATGTATTACACATATGTGCAATATCCGGGTATATTTATATTTATTTGAAGACGTTTTTCTTACCAATAGTTTTTCTTCAGTTCAATACAGAGATTATATGCGGAAGACAGTGAAGGATATGGTAATCAGTCCCTCAACCTTGAAGAATACCAATACCCAGCCAAAATATGTAATACATTACATATTTTTTAAAAAATCATATGAAAAGTAAAATAAAATCTAAGAGATTAGGTACTGTGACTAAAATAATGGATTTTTAATAGAAATATTTTAATTTTAGTGGTAAGCAGGAAATAGTCTGAAAAATCATAAGTTATCAGCAGTTTTGATTAACAGTGCAATAATTTATGTATTTTACATAAAAAAAGGAAAAAATGTCAGAAAATGCTTCCAACTACGTACTCTGAAATGTTGAAATATATAAGCGGGCCCCACTTTACAGTGCTTTGCTGTACAGCATTTCACTAATACAGTGGTTTTCAATTATAACTATTCTTCATTTATTCAGACTTCCTACAATAAATATATTCACAACTCACTATAAGCTAAGGACAAAATTATTTTAAGTAATGTGTGTACTGTATATGCATTTTTTAGGCCTAGCTATATTCCTCACTTAATATATGATAGTGTAAACATATTATCAGGCTTTTACATGCATTTAAAAGTAAAAAAAAAAGGCTATGATTCATTTTACTGTTTTACAGTAGTAGCAGAGAACCTAACCTGCTGTATAAGCAGGACCCTCCTGTATGTACAATAATAATATAGATTTTTATGGGTCCAGAGGATATCTTCTACAACCTAACATATTTATCAACATCTGGCCCAACTCTTGTGCAAGACGTACTTCCACTGGTGGGTCTCACCCACTTGTGACAATCCCTTCAACTGCTGCACCTCATCTGACTCAAGTATGCATGTACCCAGCTTCCTGCCGGTGCTTCAGATTCATCAAGACTAAGGTACTGAACACCCTCAAGGCTGAGGGACTGATTACCTCATCTTCCACTGTCTTCCATACATGATATCTCTACTGAATTTAAGGATTATGTCTATCTTGATGCCCTTCACTCACCTCCAGTTGAAAGCCTATGGAGTGTGTTCCCTCGTGGCACTATCAAGATACTGTCTATGTTACCTGCATCTGCTTCACTTTCATAATCATGACCTGCAACCAATAGAATAATCAAAGACATTAGTAAAACTGACATGTGAAATCATTGTTCTTTTCTATTACATCAATTTAATCTTCACCTTCAGACTCTAGTTGCTTCCCTCAAACTATCGCCCTTTCCTGTTCAACCTCTTCATTTCCTTTCTAATGTACCCTGAGAGGTACAGTCGTACTCCGAGTTTTGTACAGCTCCCAACTCAAACAATTATGTAAGTGCTTTTGTAAGTGTATTTCTGGGGTCTGAAAAGGACTAATCTAATTTACATTATTCCTTATGGGAACAAATTCGTTCGGTAACAGCACTTGAACAGCCTTCTGGAATGCATTATGTACGAAACTCGGGGTACCACTATACTAATAATTCAAGTACCACTTGTTCTTCCTTTCTTCCCTCTCCATGGTCTCTCATCTTTGCTGTGGACATGTAAAGTTTTGATTATTATTACAATCAAAACTAAGTTCTAAACCCATGAAGGTCATACAGCACTGCAGCCCAACTCTTCCCTGATCACGTTAATTTACACTAACATTCTGCTACAGCTGTGTACAATGATGGTTCTCCAGCCTCTCATGGGGTAGGACAGGCAGCTGGTTTTTCAGAATAGTGTGATATAGCGATACTGAAAAGAAGAAAAAGGCACAACACCGTGACTGGAACAATACACAAATAGACTGCTTATAGGAGAAGCTCATGACGACTACTATTACCTGGCTTCACTCCGCTCTCTGACTTTTGTGCCACTACTACTTGTCCCTCCTACCCACTACAACTACTATTACTACTACTACCACTACCTCTTCCGCTATCTCTACTGCCTTCTTTTATTTTTCTACCTTTCTTTCTCGTGTCCCAGCCCTCCTCTCGTACATATACGTACTGGCTCCCTTACCATCTTGTGTTAGTGTGTCACTAGTTAATATTCCAAGTCAGACTGAAACGTCCTCATAAGTTTCTTTCTCCTATGTACGGGTTATTTGTGTACAGTGATACCAGATATGGCTAGTATTTTCATGGCTGTTATATGCACATCTTATATCTATCATTTACACTGTCTTATGTCTTTTTTTTTTTTAAATCATTAACTCTCAAATTACATTACAAGCTCTTCGGAGCATTGATCTGTTGCATCCTTTTGTCCTTCACTTTCAATGTTGTTTATGTTGCCTCTTCAGCAAAGACACTATTTTGTTGGGTCCCTGGCTATTGTAGTGTCCAGGGCAATGAACTTGCAGGCTCTGCTGTTTCCTCAGCAGTCTAGGACCTGCTGTGGTGTGCCCTATTTGGACTATTTTCCAGTTTTGTCTCTGAGAGTTTGAGATCAATGGCAGTCACTGGTCCAGGTTAGAGAATAAGATGGTCTTGGTCAAACCACAGGTGGGTTCTTGCTTGGCTCGTTTCCATCGCCCTTGCATTTGAGAGACCATTCTTTCATGACTGAGTGTTGACAACACAAGACTGTACATAAATGGTATACAATACCGACAAGATGAAGAATTAGACACAAGTGCAACATCTGGGTATCTTTATTGTAGACATTTCACCAACCAGTGGGTTTATCAATACAAAGACATAATATGAAGAATTATATACAAAAGATGAGGTGAGGTCCCTCAGCCTTGGAGTTGGAGAAGAGCTCTGTACTCTTCACCAGAGCACAGACGCACACCTAGCTCCTCTATTAACCTTAATCAAGACTCACTGTGGCCAAACACCCTTTGATCAAACGTGACATTATCAGAGGGCTCATAGAATTAATTTCCAGTCTACCTTTTAGTGCTTTCAGAAAGCCCTAACTTGAATACAGACACTATAACTTTCCAACTGAAGCTAACCTATTACAGCAACTTTGACTTCCTGTATTACCTCATAAGTGCACTTAACACACTACTTTCATTCACCAATAATATTCCTGAGCCTTCAAGCACTTTATAACCTAAGCAAGTGGTATATTTTGTGAATAATAAGAATGTAATGAACTAACTTATTGCACCGACTATAAAGTTAATTCAACAAACTAACTTATTGCATGATATAGCCTTGTGTGTTTGCCACTTATTTTAAAAGGCAATAAATTCCTGGGGAAGTGGTACAGTGTGAATCGTACAGTACTTGTGGAATGGGAGGTAATCAGGTTTTGATCCAAGGAAGGGGCAGAAGAGTGCTCTATTTCCCAGTACCCAGAACCCCTCACTAGGATCAAGATCCTTGATGGGAGATAATAAAAAAGAAGCACTAGACCCACAAGGGTCCTTGATGGGAAGAAACTTCGAACTCATACCAGCGGAAACTTCGAACTTATACCGGGGGAAACTTCGAACTTATACCGGGGGAAACTTCGAACTTATACCGGGAAAACTTCAGAACTTATACCGGGGGAA
Organism: Cherax destructor; assembly: GCA_009830355.1. Taxonomy (NCBI): domain Eukaryota; kingdom Metazoa; phylum Arthropoda; class Malacostraca; order Decapoda; family Parastacidae; genus Cherax; species Cherax destructor. The sequence continues at coordinate 111,971 of WNWK01001508.1, read as the reverse complement.
ACTTCAAACTTATACCGGGGGAAACTTCAAACTTATACCGGGGGAAACTTCAAACTTATACCAGGGGTGTCGTGAGCAACATGTCTGCACACACTAGTAAAGAGATGATATTAAATGCCATTTATATTATCAAAATAATCATTTATTATTTTTATACAAAGAATCATGTTCTTCCTGGTCACGTTGAATACCCGTACAAGACAGTTCTTCATGATCACCTCAAAGACCTGTACACTACGGGTCTTCTTGGCTACCCTGAATACCCATACAAGTCGGGTCTTCATGATCACCTTAAAGACCCATACACTACGGGTCTTCTTGGCTACCCTGAATACCCGTACAAGTCGGGTCTTCATGATCACCTTAAAGACCTGTACACTATGGGTCTTCCTGGTCACCCTGAATACTCGTTCAAGACGGGGTCTTCCTGAGAACCAAACACTTGAAATAAACATCACATCTTTATTACATTAAATATTTCAGAAATCTGTATATAATTTAATCATAATGCAATTTAAAATATATATATATATATAGGCCTAGAGTGACTCATTAATAACTAAAAAATTACCAATGATATAAACTCTACATTTAATGGACCTTGATTTAATGGACTTTGGAAATAAGGGACAAAATCTGCTGGTTAATTCATTTACAAAATCTGCTAGTTAATTCATTAACAAAATCTGCTAGTCAATTCATTAACAAAATCTGCTAGTCATTTCATTCAGAGGGAGGAAGAGTGTCCTCTGGTTATAGATTTATCTGTTATCGATGCATTCACAGACAAAAACTTCTCAACCACCAGTGCCGCCATTACTGGCCACCGCTCCCCTCTCCCATGTACAGAAAGTCCTCAACTTACAAACACGTTGAGAATCTTTTGTATTTTGTATATCATTATTGTGGATATTATTATTATACACAATTCAGGAGGTCCCCAATGTGTTTGTAACTCGAGGACTTCCTGTAAGCCCATTAAATCAATAGGTATGTGCACATGGATAAATAACAGATCTCATGTGTAGAAACGCATAATTTATCTAATTTTAAATCAAAATTGGTCTCAAGTGAATTTTATGGAGAAAAATTGAGCCAAATTTTAATTTTTTAAGGGACAGGAAATTTCTTTTACTGTAATTTTACGTGATAGGTAAGATATAGTTTGAGGATGATAATACAGGCATACCTCGTTAATACGGCATTCGCTTTAGGGCGCTTTGCTAATATGGCACTTTTCAATTATGTTCATGTTTATTATTTTTGGCGCTTGCCTGGATCTTGAGATGGTTTTCGGCAATTGTCCAAACATTTTTATTTACTTTTTATTTCTGCATCCTTTTTTTTAGGTCTAGTACTATTACGCACTTAATAAATGATAACGTAAACATGTTTTAGGCTTTGATATGCACTGGCAAGTGAAACAAAATGCTGTGATTCACTTTAAAAAGGAAATTGGCTTTACGGCAGCAGTCTGGAGGAAAACCTGCCATGTTAGTGAGGTACGCCTGTACAACAGTTACAGTTATACGATGATTTAAGGCCACATGAAGTGAGGATTATCTCCTTAATTATTATGATGAACAGTTATATTTACATTTACAAAAATAAATACTATTTACATTCATATACATATTTCATATTTATAAGATAAATAAATTAATTGTACATACTGAAATGTTAAACTAGGACTACACGTTCATTCATGGAAGGCTTCTTTGATGCTACTGAAGGTCTCTTGATCCAAGGAACTGAAGCATCAAACCTTATTACTTCACAGTCTCCAAGAGCTGTATGACCCCTATGGGTTTAGCACTTTCCCAATGAATATAATATTAATAACATACAATACTACAAAGGCCTTTCTCCATACTGTTCAATTTAAGATGTACTTTTTCAGTCGCTTTTGCAAAAATAGATCACACTATCCGAGGAGCTTTATAAAGGATCTTAGAAAACAATAAAACTTAAATAATATACCAATGATATGACAGGAACGAGAGATCTAAAATTTTAGCCGTATATGGAAGATGCAACTGGCAACATACCAGTGTTGTAAACTGGCCTGCTAATAAAACCAAGAAACATATTCATGAAAGTGCTAACCCATACAAGTGATACAGCACCAACATACATATGCATAACAGTTAGAATCTTGTAAACATGGCAACATAAGTGAAAAAAAATTGCTAGCACTATTGGCACTTATTTTTGGCACTCTTAACAATTAGAATATCAGGTCACAGTTATGAAATACAAAAATGTTGTGGAAAAAAAAAAGATATTGTTAAATATGTGATGACAGTGTGTGGGAGATGAACGGTGGTTCAGGAGGTGATGACTGCTACAACTACTGGAAACTTATAAATTTATATAACAGAATTAAATATTAAAAAAAAGAGACATAATATATACACAGCTCATACACACAACACTCCACATAGTGGAGGCAGGAACCATACATAGTTTTAAAACAAAGTTTGATAAAGCTCATGGAGCAGGGAGAGAGAGGACCTAGTAGCGATCAGTGAAGAGGTGGGGCCAGGAGCTATGAATCGACCCCTGCAACCACAAATAGGTGAGTACAGGTTACACAGAAAGGCTGAAGGCATTTCACAGGCCCTCACTGGCTGATAAAAACTTTCAAAAACTACAAAAAAATTGATATGGAACATTTCCTAGCACCACCAACAGGTAGAGCACGACTCCATACTATAAACTAGGAAATAAGTACAAAAGGGATACTAGAAATTATTTCAAAGTGACAGACATTAGGATATCTAACAAGGTAGAAAATACTAATACAAACACTGCAAAATTCAAAACTGGAGAAATACCCAATATGAGTTTAACTTTGGCCCTGTAATAACGTTGGTAGAATTAACGACTATGTTAGGTAAAAAGGACACAAGTGCAACTAATGTGACATTTTACTGTGGAAACGTTTCGCTCTCCAGAAGCTTTGTCAAAGCTCCTGGAGAGCAAAATGTTGCCACAATAAAATGTCACAATAGTTGCACTTGTCTCATTTGACCTAACTTTAGTACTGTGCCTGAAGAGATATAAATCACATGAGAACACCACTAATATCTTATGCTACACTGACAACCATAAACCTTTCAAAAAAATAAAGTCTCCCTGAAGTCACTATTCACAAGTGTGTGACTAAACCTCGAGTAAGCATCACCCATTGGGAATTCTCGCCTAGCTAAACACAGAGTGAGATCCAAGTAAATCCAAAGATACGAGTCCAGAATAGCACCCTAGCTGAATAATGAGCTATGAGGATAGACTGCAGGGCACCATTACACAACACCTCGTCTCAAATTATTATTCATTTTTTATCACAGCTGTTTCCCATCAACTCTTAATCTAGGAAATTGGATCTGTACTCCAATTCCCTGAATTGAGCTTGAATGCCTTCCATTCTAACCCATCCCCCCACAGGTACTGCATAATCCCCACAGGTTTAGTGCTACCCCATGATAACAACATTTCCCATCAAGATATAGTGACCAAAAGAAAATCTTCATAATCTATCATTCACCAATTCTCCTGCCAGTTGTGTACAAATGTCATGATTCACATGACCCTCCAAATTGCAATATCCCCTTCCATCCTTCAGATTGCAGGCACTGTGCTTAACACTACTTTACACTGTATTCTCCATGAATTTTAAATTGGTGTGGCTTGCTGCACTGCAAGGGAAATTTTCTTTTAATGAAAAGGGAAGTACAAAATCTATAGGGGTTGTATAAGACTCAGAGAATGAAAGGAACTCAGACTATATAAGGAAGAGGAAGATAAGTCTAGTGCTTGAATCAAGAACCCTTCACTGACATCAAGGTACTTCCCTTAAGGGTCCTGCATGGCAAAGGAAACCTTCACTGACATAAAGGTACTTTCCTTAACCCTTTCAGGGTCGAGAGGTCTTTTCCCAAACTCGTTCTCAGGCTTGAAAATTTCTTTGGAAAAAAAATTATTTTGTCTTACGAAATGATAAGAGAATCTTTTTCCGATCATAATGACACCAAAAGTATGAAATTTGATGGAAAACTAACGGAATTATGCTCTCGTAAAGTTAGTGGTATCGATAATATTTACGCATCAGTGATTTCGCCCACTTTGAACCCTATTTTCAGCCAATTCCTATGTTTCAGTCTACTAAAATTTTAGCTATTTCGCTAGAATTCCATTTGTTCTATCAATTGAGTACAAGAAACCGCCAATTTACCGATCTGAACTACCCAATAAAGTGGTCAGAAATTGGCAATTTGGCCAATTTCACACAAATTTCAAAAGATGACAATTTCAAAATAGGGTCCAGAATAAACGAGACAGACATTCCTGGCACTAAAATAACATTTTATCTGATCATTAGTCACGTCTCCAGGCCCCTCTTACATTACTTTTGCTTTCGATTTTGAATTTTTATTCTCACAAAAAATAGAAGATTTTCTGTTATATATACTATTGCATCATTGTAAAAACGGTATAAATAATATCAGCACACTTGTGCAAGAATATTAGACTCGCCAGTTGATGTGTATTGGACGCATGGCGTGATTTGTTTACTCTTGAACATCGGCAAAAATCGAACATTTTCGCTACTTTACGTTCAGTTTCAAGGTACTTGTCATCGTGAAACCAATCAAAATTACAGTGGACCCCCGAGTAACGAACACCCATGAAATCGTATAATTTTGTTAGTATAATATTGTAAGTGCTTTTGTAAGTGTATTTTTGGGGGTCTGAAATGGACTAACCTACTTGACATTATTTCTTAAGGGAGTAAATTCGTTCGGTAATGGCACTTGAGCAGGCTTCTGGAATGAATTTTGTTCGTTACTCGGGGGTCCATTGTATCTCTATTTCTGTAATATATCTTCCATTCTATCAAATGAGACCAAGAAAACGAGAATACAACCATTAATACCATATGAAAATAGACTGCAAAGTCACTGTTTTAAACCAAAAACACGGTTGGAGTTTTTTTCTCATTACGCACTGTGTGGTGCAGGATTTTTTTTATACTGTGCACACTGACCGCAGACCCATTCTCTCACATCTAGGCCTACCAGCCTGTTTCCACTTGATTTGAGGGCGCTAGAATTTAGCCGTACTAGTACGTCAAAAACCCTGGCGCGTAAGCCGTACTAGTATGGCCGAAACCCTGAAAGGGTTAAGGGTCTTGCATGGCAAAGGAAACCTTCACTGACATCAAGGTACTTCCTTTAACCCTTTGGGGGTCGCCAGGTCCTCTCCCAAACTCGTTCTCAGGGTTGCAAATTTTTCGGAAAAAAAAATTATTTTTCTTATGAAATGATAGAGAATCTTTTTCCAATCATAACACCAAAATTATGAAATTTGATCGAAAACTAAAGGAATTATGCTTTCGCGAAGTTAGCGATATCGATGACATTTACGCATCGGCGATTTCGCCCACTTTGAGCCCTATTTTCGGCAAATTTCAATATTTCAGTCTACTAAAAGTCTAGCTATTTCGCTAGAATTCCATTTATTCTATCAATTGAGTATACTGTTATGTATACAACTGCATCATTGTAAAAATGGTATAAATAATATCAGCGCACTTGTGCAAGAAAATTAGACTACCCAGTTGATGTGTATTGGACGCATGGCGTGATTTGTTTACTCTTGAATATCGGCAAAAATCAAACATTTTCACTACTTTGCGCTCAGTTTCAAGGTACTTGTCATCGTGAAACAAGTCAAAATTATCTTCATTTCTGTACTATATCTTCCATTCTATCAAATGAGACTAAGAAAACGAGAATACAAGCATAAATACCATACGAAAATAGACTGCAAAGTCTTTATTTTAAATCAAAAACACGGTCAGAGTTTTTTTCCTCATTATGCACTGTGTGGTGCAGGATTTTTTTATACTGCGCACACTTACCACACAGACCCATTCTCTCACATCTAGGCCTACCAGCCTTTTTCCGCTTGATTTGAGGGCGCTAGAATTTATGCGTACTAGTACGACGAAAACCCTGGCACATAAGCTGTACTAGTACGGCCGAAACCCTGAAAGGTTTATAGGTCATACATGGCAAAGATGAGACTGATGACAGGAAAAAAAGAATATCAAATAAAGTAAGAACTAGAAATAACGGATTTAAATTAGATAAATTTAGATTTAAAAAGGACGTAGATAAGTACTGGTTTTCAAACAGAGTTGTTGTGTGGAACAATCTGCCGAGTAGGGTAATAGAGGCTTTGAAAAGAGATTAGACAAATATATGAGCGAAAAGAGCTGGGTTTGATTTGTACCTGAGGAACTGAAGCAAATTCTTGGCTGTCCATGTTCACCTTTCAGTAAAATAGGTACCTGGGTGTTTGTCAACTGGCATAAGTTGCATCCTGGGGACAAAATTGACCTAATTTGCCAGAAATGCTCTGAATAACAAGGGGCTTTCTATATAGTATCTCACTGATGTCAACTATGGTCTGTATTCATTATACATGTACTTGTAGAAATAAAGATTTATTATTATTTATATAGCTGAATGAATGACTGCCTTTATTAGATCAGAAGGCCCAGTAAGATCAAACACAGTCTACAAGAAAGTCCAGTAACACCAAACATAGTGTCTACAAGAAAGTCCAGTAACACTAAACATAGTGTCTACAAGAAACTCCAGTAACACCCAACCTAATGTTTACAAGTTTAGTGGTTAATATTACATACCTACTAAAGAGGTGATAGAGATGTGAATATACTGTTAGTCAACTATGAGTAACACGTGTTTACAGATATACAGTGGACCCCCAACTTTCGAACATTCTTCATTCCAGAATGCTGTTCAAGTGCTGTTACCAAACAAATTTATTCCCATAAGGAATGATGTAAATTAGATTAGTCCGTTTCAGACCCCCTAAAATACACTTATAAAAGCACTTACAATAATAAACTTATATAAAAGGGCGAGTTTGGAGTGTTTGAATAGCGAGGGTCCACTGTAGTAAGTTCACATTCGTCATTCCTGACTCAGGGTAGTCATACGCTGCTCAAAGAACATTTATTCCCTATAGAAAAATGAGACTGAATGGTAATGATCCAAAATGAATGAACAAAAGCTCAAATATCTTTTAGAGGAAAAGAAAAGAAATTAAAAGCATATCAAAAGAGGTGAGGATCATCTCATGAATCAATAGTCTTACTAAAAAAGAGGATAAAAAAGGTCACTCATACCTCACTCCCCACCTATATATACTGTCTTTTTAACCTCTGTATGTTAGAAGTGATCAAGGTCCAGGACCCAAACATTTTCTAATACAGTGGTACCTCTACTTACGAGCAGCTAACAACTCGAGCAATTATGTAAGTGTATTTTTGTAGGTGCTTTTGCAAGTGTATTTTTAGGGGTCTGAAATGAATTAACCTAATTTTCATTATTTCTTATGGGATAAAATTCCTTCGGTATCGGCCCTTGAATAGCCGACTGGAAAGAATTTTGCTCGTAAGTAGAGGTACCATGTCCCAGTGTTTGCTTACGTGTTTTTCTAAACGAACTTGTCAGTATCTATTAACAAGGTTGAAACCACAAGAAAAGTTAAACAGGACCATGAAATTAAAGTTGATAATCCAAAAGTTTTTTCAAATACAGTGGACCCCCGAGTTTCGTAAAAACTTCACTCCTGAAGTCTGCTCAAGTGCCATTACCGAACGAATTTACTCCCTTAAGGAAAAATTTCACGTAGGTTAGTCTATTTCAGACCCCCAAAAATACACTTCCACAAGAACTTACAAAATTATACTTACATAATTGCACGATTTCCGGGGTATTCGTTAACCGAGGGTCCACTGTACAGTGGTATCCCGGTTTACGATGGTCTCCAAACTCGCCCTTTTATGTAAGTTTATTTTTTTAAATGCTTTTGTAAGTGTATTTTTGGGGGTCTAAAAGGACTAGTCTATTTTAAATTATTCCTTATGGGGATAAATTCGTTTGGTAATGGCACTTGAACAGCATTCTGGAACGAAAAAATATCGTAAACCGGGGTACCACTGTATGTAGAACATAAATAAGAGAAAATTACATCTACTTAAAACTAACTCTGGACAGCTTACTGACAATGAGAATGAAATGTGTTTGATTTTTAATTATCATTTCCTTTACGTGAAACACAAGAAGACATAAATGATATCCCAATAATTAATTACAGTGGTACCTCAGGATACGAACAGCTCCCAACTTGAATAATTATGTAAGTGTATTATGTAAGTGCTTTTGTAAGTGTATTTTTGGGGTCTGAAACAGATTAATCTAATTTACATTATTCCTTATGGGAACAAATTACTTCGGTATCGGCACTCGAACAGCCTTCTGGAATGAATTAAGTTTGTATTCCGAGGTACCACTGTATTACAGTGGGCCTGAAGAAAAAGTGGCAGCTCATAATGTATATTAATGACCTTAACGAGGGAATAACAAGTGATATGATGAAATTTGTTGATGACACAAAATAGACAGAATAACACATTCAAAGGAAGATGCCACTGTATGGACAATATCTAACTATTTTTTTTTTAACACCCAGCTGTCTCCCACCAAGGCAGAGACCCAAAAAAGAAAGAAACACTTTCACCATCATTCACACATAATCACTGTCTTTGCAGAGGTGCCCAGATATCACAGTTTAGATGTCACTCCAAAAGGAATTATAAAAGGAAACATGACAAGAAGGCTTATAAAGGGGCAAGACTACACCTCACAGTCACATCATACTAACAAAGACAACACCTCACAGTAGCGTAACATCGCACGACTCTGCATTGTACTTCCTATCTCCAGGACTCAAGTCTGGCTAACCAGTTTCCCTGAATCCCTTAACAAAATATTACCCTGCTCACACTCCAACAGCTCGTCAGGTCCCAAAACCCATTCGTCTTCATTCACTCCTATCTAACACGCTCACACATTATTATTAATAAACAGAAGACTGGATCAGGACCCAAACTGTGCTCAGTGTATACAACAGGACCAATACAGTAACCACTCAGTAACAACAGATCTTACAGTATGTTAGGTTAAAGGACACAAGTGCAACTAATGTGACATTTTATTGTGGCAATGTTTTTGCTCTCCAGGAGCTTTGTAAGCTTTGACAAAGCTCCTGGAGAGCGAAAAGTTGGCACAATAAAATGTCCTATTATTATTATTATTATTATAATCAAAAGAAGCGCTAAACCACAAGGGTTATACAGCGCGGCGGGGCAGAACAGGATGCAGGGAGAATGGATTGTAAGCGGGAGATGGATGATTAGTAGGGTATGGAGTACAGCAGGATGGTGGATAGTGCATAAAATGTCCTATTAGTTATACTTGTGTCCTTTTACCTAACATATTGTTGGTAATTGTACCATTATTACACAGATCTTACAGTAGGATGTTTTTGCAACTAGCACAACTGTAACCTGTTTGTACCAGAGGCACCAACTGTGACACTACTGTCTTATGATACAGCTCCAGAAGCTTTCATGATACATATATTCTCGTATGTTGAAAATGGTATAAAATACTGACAAGTTGATAAGAGACATGTATAACAGTTGGGTATCTTTATTGATGAAACATTTTGCCTACACAGTAGGCTTCTTCAGTCAAATACAGAGGCAGCAGGTGTAGTAGTGAAATGAAGATGATGTAATCTGTCCGTCAACTTTTGAGAAATAGTATCTGTGGTGATTAGTCTGAGGGATTGACCCCCTCTGGTCAGTCACTGTGGAGGCAAAATGATTCAACAATAAAGATATTCAATTGTTGCATGTGTGTCTTAATCATCAACATACTGTAGTCCACAAACCCATGATAACTCAGACCAATGTTAGAGCCCCATCCATTTTTTCTGTTTATTCTATTAAGAGTCATGGCATGCTCGTAAAAGTCGTTAATTATTGCACAACCTCGAAAGAATACCTGAAGTATCAAGGATAAACACACGGAAAACGAAGCTTCGATTAAAATACCTTTAACATACCTGTGACTGGTTTTGAGTAGTTCTACTCTCAAAGCCTGGCTGGGGAGGCTAGAAATCCTGGCTGACCATGTGATCAACTGAACTGTTGGTGCCCACGACTCACACATCTACATGGCCATTTCAATCTGGATGATCCAGCACTTCTTGTAGACACTTGTCCAGTTTCCTCTTGAAAATTTCTACCCTTGTTTTTTCAATATTCATTATAGCTACAGGTAAAAGACAGAGTCATATACCATAGCTAACTTCAGTTATGGCACTTTTTCATTGGTTTTATACTACATCACCTTCCATATCTCGCTCCAGTAATTTGTTACAGCGGTACATGGATTAGGATCCTAACTCTTAAATATGTTTCATGGTTTCTCACATTATCAAGGATAATGTGAGGAATCATGAAAGTGCTTGGAAGTTCACTTTTTCATAGTAGTTGCTTTGCATATTGTGATATCACCTTACAGTGATCTTATTGAGCATATGTGTGTGAGGTACATCTTTTTTCTCTGTTCCAGAAACAAATTTTGAGTGCTTTGAGGCATTCCTGCCAGTTTAGCTGTTCTATGTTTCATTGATTATATAGAAAAGGAAATAAAAGCTCTCTCCATTCCATAAAAAGTTGAACTTTCAGAGAGAATGGCAGGCACAGTAGTATTTAAATTAAGACGCTGAGGAGAAGTTGAAAATGAAAGTTAGTGTGCTCTTTGAGAAACAAGACAATCTATCAAAACATGTTGACTAATCAACATGATGTACAAGTGTTGCAGTTGTGTTTCTCACAAATGACAGCTGTGAAGGGAAGATGGTCAGAGGCTGACTGATAGTCTGGTTTAAAACATCTTGTCAGTCATCCCCGCAGACTAACAACACTCAGCAACAATCTTGCAAGTGCTGAGTTAGTACCAAATTTTAGTTGGAAAATGGTAACTACCCAGGAGAGATTAGAAAGTTTTGAACTCCAGAACACACAGCAGTTCACAAGTTCATTATCATGAACACCAGCATGAACAGAGACCAGGCTCCTGGGAATCAGTTACTTCATATACTTTAACAGATCAAACCTGATAACTTCTATTTCTTAGGTGCTGTATAAATCCTATTAAGAGCTTTCCCATGGAATTTAATAACAACAGACACAGCAATGTATGACCCTTCTGTATATACTAAAGATGCAGCATATCCAGGGTTAAATGAGCAAAAGGAACGATGCAAGGCATCGAAGATCTGACTTGCTTACAATGCACTTGTCAAGTCTGAGTCTGCAGCATGTGCTGAGTACTGGTATGAATGTGTGGCATATTCCAAGTGGGGCAACCAGAGCAGAAATATATATGGGAAGATGACAATGTATGTTTAGCCATAACTGTAATGTGCAGTGTTGGTGGTGTGGTATCTACATCTACAAAAACGTGTGCTTGAGTAGAAAAAGTCCAAACATGAACTACAAAATGGCTCCCAGAGCTAAAAAACAAAAACAAAAAAAAACTTTCAAAGATTAACAACACAAACGATACTTTCATTAATCTCTCCATCCCTTGTTTTTAAAAACATATACAGTATCAACATATTCCCACAATGGTAAGGTGACCCACAGATGGAAACCTGACAAACAGAAGACATAATACACACAAACTGGTAAAAGTATACAAAAATACATCTCTAAATTAAACTTCTAAGCACCATCAACAGAAATAACAAAAGGACACAGTTGTAAACCAGGAAAAATCTTTTCTTAAAAAGCACTAGAAATATTTCGTTCAAAGAATGATTGAACATTGACATGGGTACATGTGCGAGGAGAATGTTTGATGGAAGTGAAGGAGAGCAGGTTACCAGGTGCTGTCGAGTCAGTACGGTAATAAACCACATAATGGGTGGGGTCTGAACCACGGCAAGTGAGCCCTGAAACTAACCATACCACGGGCAGTGATTGAACTCGTGGCAAGTGAGTTATATGGTTTGTTTGCAATCGTGTCATTATGATTTCGTGAGCCCTAAAACTCCAAGCAAGTCAGTACAGTAATATCAATGAAGGGATTCAGGAAAAAACTGGTTAGCTGAACTAGTTTTCTCAGGGGTGAAAAGTATAGTGTCAGCAATTTCAGTGTAGTGGAGATTTTTAAGCTCAGTGGGTCACCACTGGATCACTGTCAGTGTCTTCAGGAATAACAGTAGGGAAATAAATGGTGACTTTTTCTCTAAATCACCCCACCTCTGTTGAAAATGGATAATAAATATGTTAATTGGCACATATGTTGAATGTTTTTCAACACACTGGCTGTTTCACTGAGGTGGGGTGACCAGAAAAAGAAAAACTTTCACCATCATTCACTATCAGTGTCTTGCCATAGGCACATAGATACTATTGTTCAGATGCCCATCCTTCAGAGTGCTGCACTGTACTTCCCACCTCCAGGACTCAAGTAGAGCTAACCGGTTTCCCTGAATCCCTTCATAAAACGTTACCTTGCTGACACTCCAACAGCTCATCAGGTCCAAAAAAACATTTGCCTCCACTCCCTGAATGTGTTGATCAAGATTAATGCTGGGTACCACACTTAACTACTCCATGATGGTGGTTAGGTGTCAATATTTATGTTTTATGATGCAGTCGAAGGGTGATTTTGACTTGCGATGTCAGCACACTTCCGGCAAGACAGGAACTGAGTGAATGATTGTGAATGTGTTTCCTTCTTTAGGTCACCCTGCCTTGGTAGCAGACAGCTGGGGAGGTAAAAAAAAAAAAAAAAAAGAACACGGGATACAGTACCTTATCAAATAACAACTGCATCCTTGTCAAATCCAAGTATTTGTCAATACGTATTCATTGTTTGCATATACATGTCTTGCATTTGTAATTGCAACATGTCTATGATAGTATCAAATATAGGGGTAATGCAAAGAGAAAGGTCACATAAGTGGATTACACACAATTTTTTTAATATACTCATTTTGTATAGTATTCATAGTAGGTTCATATTGTTTTGGCTGAAGTTTGTCAAGAAATACGGATTTCTTTTTTGAAGAGGGAGAGTCTTAGCTATAAATTAAACAAAAAAATTCTGCTGCTAATTTGTCAAAAGCACTGAATTTTGCTTTATACTAATTTTGTGTATGTTTAATGACATATTTCAGCAGCAATCTGTCTTAATTAGAAATGTGGACTTAATATTTCAAGGCCAGGTATAAACAAAAAATAATATTTCTTTATAAATGCACTTAAGTACTGCAGAGTTATGCTATGCGAAGGTGCAGCCGATCAATATTTTTCGTAGGTGTCATAAATGTAAACGAAAATACGGCAAAAAACCTGGTAATAAATACTTTTTACTAATAATAATACTTTATTTTCCAATAAGATACATTTTATTACAAAGCTTTCTTAAGTGGAAAAGCCCATATTTATGCAAGGCATTTCAGAATTACTTAAACTATGAGTAATACTAAGAGAACAAAACATTATATAGTATTTGACACACCTATTATACATAATATACTGTATATACAAAGAAATGATGCTTTATATAGTAATACTAAATCTGATGAACATGTTTATCATACAGTGTATAATTCATGTATCAGTGTAATGAATTTGTATTTACATGTATTTTCACTTTGTGAGAATGGTAGGTTCATACTGTTCAAATATTTTGGACATGGAATCTAAAAGAATTTACTCTATGAGATGCATGTACTTTGGTAAAGGCTTGTTGTATGTATACTCATCTATCTGCAGCTGCGGAGGTAGTCTCGACTCCCAATTAAACTAGCTATTACTGGTCTCACTCTTCTGGCTTTGAGAGCCCCTGTCATTTATACCTATTCTTAAATCTAGGTATAGATCTTCCTCCTACCTTTGCTGTCCAGGTCATTCCACTTTCTGACCACTCTGAGGTAGAATACTCTGACATCCCTGTAGCTCATAAGTGTTTTGATCTTCCAAATGAACCCTTGTGTACCTGTTTTCCACCCCTCAGAAAGATCATCTCTGTCTGCCCTGTCTATTCCTCAGAGTGTTTTGAAATCAATATCATGTCTTCCTTGGTCCTTCCATCCTCTAATATACATTTGTGAGCATGCATGCATGCATGTGTGTGTGTGTGGGGGGGGGGGGGATTCGTACCTTTTTTTTTCAACAAGTCGGCCGTCTCCCACTGAGGCAGGGTGACCCAAAAAGAAAGAAAATCCCAAAAAGAAAATACTTTCATCATCATTCAACACTTTCACCTCACTCATGCATAATCACTGTCTTTGCAGAGGCGCTCAGATACGACAGTTTAGAAATCCCTCCGAACTGCCAATATACCAAACCCCTCATTTAAAGTGAAGGCATTGTACTTTCCATTTCCAGGACTCAAGTCCGGCTAACCGGTTAATTCGTACCTATGTTATATAAATATGTCAGGAAACTATTACTTTTTTTCTGATTCAGTAATGAAGAATTATTACTGTACCAGTGACCAGTTTTAAGAGTTCAACTTTCTCAGCCAGCCTGCAGTCAGACGTTACTGTTCACCACCTGAGCCAAAGTTACCATCTTCCTCCCAATTTGGGACAAAATCCAGAGATCACTGTGCATTCATGTACATTATCTGTGTGGATGAAATCACAATAATCATGTGATTGCAAATATATAAAAATACCACAGTGAAAATAGGAAAAACACCTGAGCACTTTCATGTGCTTACACACGCATCTGAAGATACGTGTGAAAGCACATAAAAATGCTCAGGTGTTTTTTCTGTTTTCACTGTGGTATTTTTATATACATGTACGTAACTATGCTTCTACAGTATGTATATATATGACAGTTAAGTGTAACAAAGACTACTCAGTGGCTAAAACAAAGCCACATGGAGACAATAAAACCTAAAGTAATATGACTATTGTATAGTTTTCAACCTGAAACTGAAGCCCTCTTCAGCTAACTAAGAAGTGTACAAGAACTTGTATGCAGTCAGGTCACATGAACTATGACCAGGTCAGGAACAAGTGGTTTCATGAAGAGGGTATTGTTGACACCATCAGGTTTCCACTGGCCTTGCATGATACCAGTACGAGGTTGTGCTGCAATCGTTGCAGACCCTAGCATGTTGTGCTGGTACATTAAAATTTGCTCTAGATACAGTACAGTGAAATTAGCTTACCAAGTATTTGTTGTACATAAGACTGGTTCACAGTCTTTGCAGGGAGGTTATGGTTTTTGAAACCATTGCTTACACAAAAAATATTTGTATTCTATATATATACATGTACACAAAACTTAAAAACTTACTTATGATTCTAACTTGATTTCCATTTACATGCATATCTTTGATGAGACACATTTTAAGATTATTGTGGCCCAGACACAATTATTACTAGTACTGTACACACCGACTAATACACCTGTTTGTTTCAATAAAACCTCAGCTTTGACAGTGGAAAATAAATCAGGGAACGGGTGGGATTTGAACCCATGGCAAGTGAGTTTCAAAACTCTCAAGCCAGTGCGTTAACCATTGGGCCACCTGGCCCACTTGCCATAGGTTCAGACCCTACCTGTTCCCTGATTTCTTTGCAATCGTGTTATTACGATTTAATGAATCTTGACAGTGGAATAACACTACTTTTGCAGAGATGTAACTTTCTTGCCACACTAATGCTGTTGCCACATGCTCAAGAAAACATGCTAAAACACCTTGAAATACATCTAATATGAGGAACTAGTGTATTTAGTGTTAGCCATAAAAAAAATTTAAAACAATCATAATTTGGCTTCAATTAATTGTAAAACATAACCACCGCATGAAAAACACAAGTACCACTTGTTTTGAATGCTAAAACACCTTGAAATACATCTAATATAAAAAACAAGTGTACATAAGTGCAAAGCAGGGCTGGCTTAAGGCATGGGCTTTAGGGGTTGCAGCCCAGGGTCCTCCGCCAGCTGGAGGGCCTCCAGAGATTAAGTGAAAAGTGTTCACAGTTACTGCTCTAAGTTTATATGTAATTATATTATGTTATTACATCACATATAAGATGAACTGTTGACTGTTGTGATTTATTCTTTTCCTTTTGAAAATATCACTGGGGGCCTCGCAATACCTGTAGCTCAGGGGTCTACAAAATCTTAATCCGGTTCTGGTGCTAAGCCATTTATAAACCAAGTTAAAGACAAACGTAACATAATATAAATGGTTTAAAAATAAAAAAGCTGAAGAATGAGACACTTGTGCAGCATTTGGGTATCTTTAATACGGAAACGTTGCACCAGCCAGTGGCTTCTTCAGTCCAATACTGAGAAGATGAGGAGGAGTTTGAGGTAGTCAGTCCCTCAGCCTGGAGTCGATATGTTTGATGGACTGAACACGTTGACTCCAGGCTGAGGGACTGAGTACTTCAAACTCCTCATCTTCCACGGTTCTTCTCTGTATTGGACTGAAGAAGCCACCGTGTGGAAAATATTTCTATAATAAAGATTCCCAAGTGTCTCATTGTTCCATCATAATGTGGCTTCAGATAATTGTAATAAAACTTAAGTACCACTAAGCACATTTACACCATTGTTGCCACCAAGTGATCATTTCTCGCTAATTTCAACACCACAAAACCGCTGACTGTCTATTAATGCCATTTTTCTTTACATGGTTTTATTTACAAAAATACACTCCTTCAATTGTTTTTTTTTTTTTTCAAAATTTCCTCATAAGGGTAATTAAAACTGTATTACCTTCCACAGTTACAGAGTTTAAGAATAGGACATACATAGGTGTGATCAATTTTGCATTAAGAATAAAGATTGTATCTCATGAAGTGCTAAATGTCTGAGGTTCACTGAGTGCAGTGTGTGGTGGAGGCTTGATCCTCCATCTTTTAACACACTGACTGTTTATCACTGAGGTAAGGTGACCCGGAAAAGAAGAAACGCTTTCACCATCACTCACTCCACCACTGTCTTGCCAAAGACATACTGATACTATAGATCAGATGCCCCTCCACCCTCCAACCTGTAACACCCTCACCCCTTCTTCAGAGTGCAGGCACTATACTTAGCCACCTCCAGGACTCAAGTCCAGCTAACCGGTTTTCCTGAATTCTTTCAAAAATGTTACCTTGCTCACACTCCAACAGCACGTCAAGTCAATGCCTCCACTCACTCCTATCTAACACATATTAGTAGACAAATGATTGAAGGATAGTAAAGAATACAGTTTCAGAGGAACAACTGATATGTTTATATATTATTTGATAATAGTTTGAGTAAGAGAAAGTACAAGAATAGTGTCGATAGGTAAAAGAAAAGTGAAAGTTAATTATTTCAGGAGGATAATAGTGACAGTTGAGTAAATGCTTGAAGAAAGGTGGACTGGAAAAAGAGAAAATCAAAGAGAAAGTCAAAGAGGCACTGCATGGATTTAAGACAGTTTGCAACTGGAGTTTGCAGTCACAGAAGGATGGTGAATGACATAAAAAGAAAGGTAAGGAAGATAGCATATGAAAGTTTTTACACTTCAAAAATTATACAAGGTGGAGTACTGTATATATAAAAAAAAAAAGTGGTGAAGGAATGTAAAAAAATGAGGAGCAGGGGGGGAAGGGGTGCCAAATGATAAACGGGGCAAATCTCATCAGTAAATTTCACTGAGAATAAGTAACAGTTTTGAAGCCAGATGTATAAGATGAGAAATCCCCAATGGAAATACAGGTGGGCCAAACTTTACAGTACTACCCTTTATAGTGTTTCGCTAATACAGCAGTTTTCAATTATAGCCATTCTTCATTTATTCAGATTTCCTACAATAAATATATTCATCACTCACTATAAGCTAAAGATGAAAATATTTTAAGGCAAGTAATGTGTGCATGGTATATGCATTTTTTAGACCTAGCTCACTTAATATATGATAGTGTAAACATGTTATCAGGTTTTTATGTGTATTTGAAAGTGAAAAAGGCTATGTTTCACCTTGCAATTTTCGCTTTACAGCAGTAGCCTGGAACTTAGCCTGCTGTATAAGCAGGACCCTACAGTAGCCCGGAACCTGACCTGCTGCATAAGCGGGGCCCTACAGTAGCCGGTAACCTAACCTGCTGTATAAGCGGGACCCTACAGTAGCCTGGAACCTCACCTGCTGTATAAGCGGGGCCCTCCTGTAAGTCACTCTGACATTTTTGGGTTATTCTGGATAATCTACACTATGTATAATAGTTGTACTTATGCATACCTGTACCTAAATAAACTTACTTAGTAGTTGAAAGTGAAAATAGTGAGATGTTAGATTGGGTAAGTACACAGGTACTGGAGAGATAGAGATAATATTTTGAGCTATTAAACATGAATGATGGAAAAGGTGATGGTGGCTTCATGCACAGTGCAGGGACGACTAGGATCTCTGAATAGACAGACAAGCCAGAGGTTTGTGTGAAGAAAGTGGGTGAGGCAGTCGGAAGGATGAAAGGGCATTGAAATACTAGAGATGGACAGAATTAAGGCTGGGATGCTGAAAGCAGGTGGGAAGAAAGTATTGGAATGTATGAAAGACGGGGGAAGTACCTAAGTACAGGGTACTACTACATGGTCCCAGAAGTATGTAAATAGCTAAAGTGCTTCCTTTGGTTTTTCATGAACGTTTATGAGCCCATAGCGTGTTTACGCCGAAAAAACCCTCAGACTTACGATGGGCTCTCTGACCAGTATGCATACCTAAATAATGTATATTAAGAGCTGATTTCCTCTATTCTGTTTAATACAATATACAGTACACTACTGTATAAACATTTAAAAATATACCAGAAATCTTATAAATGGTGCAAATGTGACATTAAAACAATATCAAAGATGGTTGACACAAATTCACTACCATTATAGTATGCTCCTTGCTTAGTGACAAATTTGTTTACTGACGAGGTCTTAGGAATGGAACTCCGTCGTTAAGTGAGGAGAAGCTGTACATACACCGTAGTTCTTTTTTCATTTATAAAGGGAAAAAGAAAGGGAACAAGAGAGTAAGAATTTTATAAGAAGAACTGTTCACAATACAGTACCATACATGATAGTGTACAACACAATTATCAAAAAAGTTGAGGAAAAAGAGAGAAAAGTAGAACTGCACAGTAAAAGGTGGAGTTAAGAAAAGAAAATGTGTGATTCCAGTGTTTATATTAAAAGATCCAGGTAATTAAACAACATTCATGTAAGGGTAAGGCAGTATTTGCAGCATTCATGGATTTAAAAAAGGCATAGTACCCTTTCAATTATCACAGACTATTGAAATAGTGAAAAATCAACTGGGTTAACTGATTTGGAAGTACTGGACAAAACTCGACTCACGAAATCGTAATGACACGATTGCAAACAAACCATACCACAGGTGGGGTTCGAACCCCACTCGTGGTATGGTTTTTTTTTTTTACTGGACAAAGTTTAATGGTTACAGAAGTATCCATTATTGTTACGATCATGGCAAAACAATCTCTTCTTGATCCACCACAATCACCACTGCCAATTACCTGCTTCCCCTCTCTTAATCCATGAAACTGAGGGTTTACTTAGAGTGGATAGGAAAGCAATGTGGCAGATGTTGCAAATGTGTGGAATAGGTGGTATGATATTAAAAACAGTAAAGGGTTTTTATAGTGTGAGGCTCAAATTAGGGTAGTATGTGGGAGAGAAGGGGACATTTTACCAGCAACTGTAGACCTCTGACAGAAATATGTGATGTCACTGTGGTTGATTAATGTACGTATTTATATATGAGGCTGTAAAAGTAAATGCCTGTTGGGGAGAGGAGCAAGCCAAAGCCAAACTACTGACAGAAAACCAACAAGCTCTCTGTCTGCACAAGGGAAGCCCAGTGCATGACTGCTATAATGAGAGCATTACCCAGGCATTCGCATGCTATACAGTGGAGAGCAAACTGGCTCCCCCACCACATAGGATGTCTCCATTGTGGACCTGTAGAAGGAAAGCCCTGACTTGCAGAGGGACAGAACAGAGTATCATTAACAAGGCTCCTATAAACATGAAAGATGTAGAACTCACCAAAGAATACATCAACCCAGGAGCTGGATGTAAGAGGCCAAGCCAGGGAAGATCAGTTGCAGGAGCCATCAATCTAAGCACTGACTTTGAAACCACCTGCTCAGCTGAAGAGCCAGTCAGCACAGTGACGAATGAAATGAACAATGGGCCAGGAACAAGCCCTATAAGAACAACCTGGATCTGGAAAAACACCTTATGAACATTCTTGACCTTATGAAAGCTCTTGACCTTATGAATGTTCTTGACCCTATGGACATTCCTGACATGAACATTCTTGACCTTATGAACATTCTTGACCTTATGAACATTTTTGACCCTATGAACATTCTTGACCCTATGGACATTCTTGACCCTATGGACATTCTTGACCTTATGAATGTTCTTGACCCTATGGACATTCCTGACCTTATGAACGTTATTGACCTTATGAACGTTATTGACCCTATGAACATTCTTGACCCTATGAACATTCTTGACCCTATGGACATTCTTGACCTTATGAATGTTCTTGGCTGGCCTTATGAACATTCTTGACCTTATGAACATTTTTGACCCTATGGACATTCTTGACCTTATGAACGCTCTTGACCTTATGAACGCTCTTGACCTTACGAACGCTCTTGACCTTATGAACATTCTTGATTTATGAACATTTTTGACCCTATGGACATTCTTGACCTTATGAACGCTCTTGACCTTATGAACGTTCTCCACTATGGCACATACTAAGGTAAAAAAAATGGCCAAGACCACTCGACTACAACATAGTACTAGCACCTTTGGAAGTATTTCTTTCTTATTAGGAACACAAATTAGCCTGCACTTGAGTTCTGGGTAACAATATATAATCAGCTGTCACATCCATAACATACACGAGGGATCCAACAGTTGTTATATATACCTGTGACAGGTTTAAAGAGTTCTACTCTCAAAACCTGGCCTGAGACCAGACTTCATTGTTGACTCCATGATCAACGTGGCTGTTGATGCCAGCAAGCCAATCATCATACAGACCTGTACTTCATAATCCAGGGCTTTCTATAATGTACTAATAAGTTGTAACTGTGTAACAATTAAGTGCCTTGTAGAAATTTATTATTATTTTTTTATTAATTATAAAGTGAAAAAAAATGTAGTTCACATTATTATTATAATCATAACTAAGCACTAAACCCATAGGAGTAGTTTATAAAGTGTACCATTGTAAATGTGCAGAAAGTTTAGCTGAGTTGAGGGAATATTTAACCCCCTAACTCTTAGTGTTGTGGTGGATAACCTGGTAACATGTACACCATAGTACAATGTACACTACCTCCTCATAATGTGATGTACCTGTCACTAGTTTTGAAAGTTATTTGACCTCAAAGTCTGGTCTGAGGCCAGAATTCATTGACACGTGCCTGGTCAACCATACTGTTGCTGCCAGTGGGCTACAGACCTAGAGTGCTTGTCATTAAAGTATGCCGGCCCTCTCTAAAACCCCAACCACAAAATAGCTTATCCCTTCAACCATCTAGAAAGTGATTAATGCACATTTTTTGGGGTTTAATGGGAAAAATTCACCAATGACTAGCAAATGGCTTCCAGTCGTGGGAGTGAGCTAATATCTATAATCAAGTAGATCTTCCTCTCTAATACAGCCCAGAGGTTCTCAATGGGGTTCAAGTCTGGGGAATATCCTGTCCAGTCATCGAAGAAGAGTACCTCACAGTCATGAAGCCAATGAATAAGAGATTTCATAGTGTGGCAAGGAGCATTGTCTTGCATAAAAATCTTGCACCATTCTACGCGAGAGATTCTGGCAAATGATAACAGAGCTATTTTAGGTACTTTAATATAGTTAACATTAATGGGAATGTTTTTCGAGTCATCCTTAGATGTGCTTTTGGTGCGGGCATGTCATTAACACTGCCCATAAGGATCCAACACAACTAGGTCCTCACTGGATACTCACACACATCGATGACTTCTATTATTTCCTTCGTTTGATGGCCTGTCTAACGTAATCCAATGATCTTTGCAATTGTCTCATATCAATGACTTACTTTTGCCATATTAAGCCATCAATGGCCAAAAATATAAAACAAACACAACTATCAAAACCACATGGTGCATAGGTACCACATATACAAAACCATCTACCACACCAGCATAAGTGGCCCTTAAGAAGCAGTCAGTAGGGAATCCCCAAGCATCCCACTTCAAGTTTGAAAGTCACCATCATATTTTGTCTCACCGATAAACCTGCCTACTCTGGACAATGAATTACTCGGGGTGCCTTCCACCTAGCGTACTTTAATTACAAGCACTGTACATAACTGTGGCTTAGTTGGTAGCACACTCAGCTCACATACCGAGAGTTTGTGGTTCAATCCCCGGCATGGGTGGAAATGCTGGATATGTTTCCTTACACTTCTGCCCCAGTTCACCTAGCAGTAAGTAGGTACCTGAGTGTTAGTCAACTGCTGTGGGTGGCATCCTGTAGTATACCTTAGATAGGGCTGGGCTTTGAAATGAGCTGAGGTAGGATAACAGCGCTTAGCCTGTAAAACTGATGTGTAAAAGAAAACAAAAAAAACGGTTTATCAGGCACTTATAGCAGGTAGTTGTCCAGTGGGGGTGAGGTAATACTGAATTTCCTCCACCATTCCCATTGTGGTGGACTTCCATGTAACATATTAAAAGCATACTGTTGGATAGGAATAGTTATACCGCCCACCCCAGTAGTGGGTGAGTGCATAAGGAATAAGAGCATATTGTAGAGGAAGTACCAGACTCTTCTGGCAGCAGGCATGACTGCTAAAATCAGCTGAATTCCTGCATTCCTCCAAGCAAGATTGATAAAATCAATTGAATTCCTACTTTTTTCCAAGCAAGATTGATAAAAATCACCTGAATTCCTGCATTCTGAATTCACATTGTCCTTTACATGGAAAATAAACCAAGAAACATAAAACACTGATCATTTATAAAGCTCCTCTTCAGGAATGCTCTGAGGTATTAGAATAAATATACTTATGATGACCAAAGAAATAAAGGTACATGATGGGCAAAGTGGTTGCTTTGGTGGAGAAATTTGCTAAAATGAAGCAAAAATGAGAAATACAAGGTTAAGATTCTATATCAGATAGTCTAATGGTATAAAAATAATGCCAGTGATACAAATAGCAAAAATAAGTGTAAGAATCCATGCGTGTCGTAAGAGGCGACTAAAATGCCGGGTGCAAGGGGCTAGTAACCCCTTCTCCTGTATATATTACTAAATGTAAAAGGAGAAACTTTCGTTTTTTTCTTTTGGGCCACCCTGCTTCGGTGGGAAACGGCCGACGTGTTGAAAGAAGAAGAAGTGTAAGAATGCCCAAGAAATAAAAGTATAAAAGTAAAATTTTAATTTCCACAGAAGTCTTTTATTGCATCGCATCGTTAACTGCTCCACGTTGTGGCATTAATATTTTACTAATGTACTCTGTGGTGCTATAAGCACTATAATAACTATAATGCCTGAAATGCACTGCATGATACTGGCTTTATTTTGTGCTTAATGTTTCATTGCATGTAAACTACATTTTGTGTACTGCAGAAAAGAAATGAAGTTGTACTGTGTTGTATAATTTCAGAACTAATTTATTGCCTATGGCTAGTTCATTGTCTGTGTATCCCACGAACACTTCACTTTTGCCAACAAATCATCAAAAATAACACCACTCATTCCTGACTAGGAAAATTACTAAATGACAAAAACTCTAAATGAATTCTTAAATGCCACTTTGTTTACACAGTTTCATTATTTGCTTTTCAAACTTGAAACGATGATTTGTAGACTCGTTGCAGAAACCTTGAACCTTGCCATCAATTTACAGTGGAACCTCGGTTTTCATATGCCCTAGTTTGTATGTAAAACTATAGTTATTCTCTATAAAATGTATTTTTTGTTAATATTTTTGGGTGTCTGGAATGGAACCAATTAATCCATTCCAGACACCCAAAAATATTAATAAAAAATACATTTTATAGAGAATAACTATAGTTTTACATACAAACTAGGGCATACAAAAACAGAGGTTCCACTGTATACACCTCTCTTGTGATTTACTCATCGGACAGACAAAATCAACTAAGAAATATTCATGTAACGAATGTGTTAACACACCGAGAGGATGTTTATAATTACTGATCTAGAAATGGCAAGTACATCAAAATTTTGTAAACGATCCTACAGGTATGAATGCAGATGAATAATTATGATAAAAAAAATTCAAGTTTTTGCAATTCAGTTAACATAAAAAAAATATTTTTAAAAATTACAGAAATTAACATTTTGCCATTATGTAAATGACACCGCTACTTAATTTTATTAATAAAAAACCACTTACATCTAAAATATCACAGAAAATTCAAAGTGTAAATCTTAGTTGCCTAAGAAAAACAGGACAAATATACACATTTTTGAAAGTTTCAATTCTAACTAATCAAACCATTAAGACCCCTGAGGTACTACACACCTGCAGCTTTCCACATTTTTTTTTCTCATCCGTTTGACATGAATCAAATATCAGGTATCAGTGCACATATGCACACCTCATCAAACATCTCTGTTTATGAGAACTATACACCTAGATTTGAAAATACTGCAGCAGTCCAATAGACATGGTTTATCAAACTTTTAGTTAAAAATAGTAACACTAGAATTACACTGAACACTTAAAAAACTGTGGAAGTATTAGTTATTTTCTCTCATTTACTTTTCAATCACTACAAAAAATAGTTAAAAAATCTATTATGAATCCCCCCCAGCAAGATCAATAATCTCAACAGGAAGTGTGTGTAGGATGACGCATCAACATGGTGATAATTATTGGGCATCTTCTATATTTACTCTATTTACACATACATTTATCTTTGTAAAAAACCTTATGTTACATATTTAATATCCACACCAAAACTGTGTTGCGTCAAACAATTTGGAATCTACTTAAGACAGCTGTGGAGAAAAGAACAATTTCATCGTTAGATAATACAAGTGTATCTGTTAAGCATACATCTATGGTGTAGATCCTGAAGTCTTTGTCAGTCTTAGCAGCTGTAGCAAGGCATCTTTCACCTTAGTAATGACATCACCTGTCAAAACAACAAAATGTCATTAGACACAAAAAAAGCATGAAGGTGGTTGATGAATTACACTCTGATCACTATTCTAAATCACTCCTAAATATTTTTTTTATTAACACATCATCCTTTTCCCACCAAGGCAGGGTGGCCCGAAAAAAAAAAACTTTCATCATTCACTCCACTCCAGAGGCATGCCTACACTACAGTTATAAAACTGAAACATTAACACCCCTCCTTCAGAGTGCCGGCACTGTACTTCCCATCTCCAGGACTCAAGTCCGGCCTGCCGGTTTCCCTGAATCCCTTCCTAAATGTTACCTTTTTCACACTCCAACAGCACATCAAGTCCTAAAAACCATTTGTCTCCATTTGCTCCTATCTAACATGCTCACGCATGCTTGCTGGAAGTACAAGCCCCTCGCACACAAAACCTCCTTTACCCCCTCCCTCCAACCTTTCCTAGGCCAACCCCAACCCCGCCTTTCCTCCACTACAGATTCATACACATTCAAAGTCATTCTATTTCGTTACATCCTCTCTACATGTCCAAACCATCTCAATAACCCCTCCTCAGGCCTCTGGATAATAGTTATGGTAATCCCGCACCTCCTCCTAATCTCCAAACTACGGATTCTCTGCATTATATTCATACCACGCAGTGTGTGACACATCTTTCTTCTTTCAACATGCCACCTGTATCACATCAAAGCAGGGTGGGCCAAAAAGAAAAACAAAAGTTTCTCTTTTTAAATTTAGTAATATATACAGGTGTTATTAGTCCCTTGCTCCTGGAATTTTAGTCACCTCTTACGACATGCACGACTTATGGAGGAAGAATTCAGTTCCACTTCCCCATGACGAGTCTTATATATACTTAAGCTAATTTATCTCAACATACTATTTAGGTTAAGTATGGTTAAATATATCAACCAAACTTTGGTAATAATGGCATACATTAGCATAAATAAATACAATAACACACAAAGGTAAGACTATAACTTAACTCACAAACAGAAAATCAGGAATGACAGTAGTTATAGATGCTCTGTTTGGATAAAATGAGACCAATAAGATGGTCACAAAGACTGTCTAATAAGAAGAGAAGAGGCTTAAAGCTTTCAACTTTCTTTTTGGGTCACCCTGCCTCAGTGGGAAACGGCAAACGTGTTAAAAAAAAATTTGCTACTATATACAGGAGCTTCCTTTTATTCAGACAAGTTGTATTCCTAGTTAGTCAGCTTATAAATAAAATGTTTGCATAGAAAACAATAGTAGAAAGGATGGTTATTTTTTTTACACATGTTTGTACTGCAGCTTAGCAATTGTAATACAGTACAGTGGACCCCCGAGTATCGTAAGGCTCGTATATCATAAAACTCGTGTTACGTAAGCTTTTTTCGATTTCGTGTATCGTAAATGGACTCGTGTATCGTAACGTATTAGACCTGTCCGCCTGCTCCACGCCTGCCCCACGCCTGCCCTGCGCCTGCGCAGGATGCCAGTGAAGTGTTGTTTACCATTGAGAGAACATTACCCAGCGTGCTCTTTCAAACATTCACAATACTTTTGTTGTGTTTATTGCTGGTTCAGTGACTGTCACTGTGAAATAAGTCACCATGGGTCCAAAGAAGCTTCCAAGTGGCACCCCTGTGGTAAAGAGACTGAGGAACACCATCGAACTGAAGAAAGAGATTGTTGAAAAATATGAGAGTGGAGTATGTGTGAGTGAGCTTGCCAGGATGTACAACGACCCTGTGCCTGTTGTGGAAGATATTGTGGATTTGGAGGAGGAGGATGGACAGAGTGAGGTAGTAACTTCTTCAGAGATTAAGGAAATGTGTTCTATGTGGACTAAGGTGCAGACATTTGTTGAAAAACACCACCCTGAGCAAGGTGAAATAAGCCATCTCTGCAACCAGTTCAGTGACAGAGCCATGTTGCACTTCAGGAAAATGTTAAACAGGCGCCAGAAACAGAGGACTGTGGACAGTTATTTTGTGCGACAGGGTTCTAGTGACTCAAGTTGGTCCTAGTGGCATTAAAAGACAAAGAAGGGAAGTAACCCCAGAGAGGGACTTGTTACCTGAAGTCCTTTTGGAGGGGATTCCCCTTCCAACCACTAACTCTCTACCCCTGTCATCCTCCCTATCTTCCAGATGCCTGCAACTCTTCAATAAAGGTAAGTCTTCTTTCTTTCTTTCAACACGTCGGCTGTTTCCCACCAAGGCGGGGTGTCCCAAAAGGAAAAACGAAAGTTTCTCCTTTTACATTTAGTAATATACACAGGAGAAGGGGTTACTAGCCCCTTGCTCCCGGCATTTTAGTCGCCTCTTACGACACGCATGGCTTACGGAGGAAGAATTCTGTTCCACTTCCCCATGGAGAATAAAGGTAAGTAAATGTATATATATAAAGTATTGTTTTTTATTATTTAGTACATGTATGTGAATATTTTTGGGTGGAACAGATTAATTATATTTACATTATTTCTTATGGGAAATAAGGTTTCGAATTACGTATATTTCGTGTTAAGTAATAGCTCCTGGAACGGATTAATTACGATAGTCGAGGGACCACTGTATTAGCTCCTAAGTGCTCTGTGTGAAAGTGTAGTGTAATACAGTGGTACCCCAAGTTTCGTACAGCTCCCAACTCGAACAATTATGTAAGTGCTTTTGTAAGTGTATTTTTGGGGGTCTGAAACGGACTAATCTAATTTACATTATTCCTTATGGGAACAAATTTGTTCGGTAACGGCACTCGAACAGCCTTCTGGAACGAATTATGGCTGAAACTCGGGATACCACTGTACTTGTGTTTTCAAGTGTGGATGTATGTAACTTGTGTTTGTAACTTGGTGTTGGAAAGTGTGGGAGGGTGTACCTTGTGTTTGTAGGTGTAGATGAGTGATACTTAGTGTTTGTGAGTATGGATGAGCGATACTGTGGTGTTTCTAAGTTTAAGACCTCCCATACATTGAATGTTACAATCTCAGCTACTTACAAAACGAAGAAATTAAAATGAAAGTTACCTTGTGCATCCTCGTGACCTTCACCAAGTGGTTGAGTGTCCGAGCTGCTCTTTAAAGCTCGACTCAGATTACCTGAAACATTACCAACATCATTGTAATTTAAATTTATTTTCTAGTCTTTATCTTACCCATTATATCAGTAATCTTTGCATCCTATTTAACCTTTAAACCCTGCATGATGTAATTATCCTGCCTTGTGAGAAACCCGATACAACATCCTGGTAGGTATAGATTATAAATGGGTTTAAATGTGTCATGTGAACTAATTTATATTGGGCAAATGGTTTGGGTCTTATGCACCAAATTTATAAGATGGATAAGTGGTTGCTTACATTCATCTACAGGAAATGAAAGGTTATGAATATTGGAGAAGGGGAAAGAAGAATGGACACAGAGTACAGACTAGGGAGACAGAGACTGCACACTTCACTCAGAGAGAAGGACCTAGGGGTAAACACAGTGCCTAGTATATCACAAGAGGCTCACATCAACTGATCAAACTCTGTAGCCAATTATTCTGCCTGGCAAATCTTAAAGTAGCCTTCTGGAATCTCAACAAAGAGTCATTCCAGGCTCTTTATATAATATATATAAGGAAGGAGGGGGTGTTAATGTTGCAGTTTTATAACTGTAGTGTAAGCGTGCCTCTGGCAAGACAGTGATGGAGTGAATGATGAATTTTTTTCTTTTCTCAGGCCACCCTGCCTCGGTGGGAAGCGGCCGGTGCGTTAATAATAATAAAAAATACTATCAGGCTCATTTTGGGTATGCAGCACTAGTATAGAGCCCACATCTGGAGAAGCATGTTAAGAAACTGGAGAAAGTGCAGAAGTATGTAACAAGACTTGTTCCAGAGCTAAGGGGCATGAGCTAAATTTAAGGAGAGATTAATGTAATTGAATCTAACAACACTGGAGAACAAAGGAACCAGGGGACACATAACATAAAAAATACTCAGGAGAACCTGATAGGGTAAACAAGGACAGGCAGTTTGAGAGGTGAGAAACAGGTACTTGAGGACACAGCTGGATGTTAAAGGTACAGATGAGCCACAGGGATGTCAGGAAGTATTTCTTTAGTCTCTGAGTGGTGGGGAAACTGAAACAACTTTGATGAAGAAGTAGTGGAGTCAGTCAGCTTCATACATAACACACGAAATCGTAATGACACAATTGCAAACAAACCATACCACGGGTGGGGTTCGAACCCGCGGTCAGAGTCTCAAAACTCCAGACCATTGCGTAAGCCACTGGGTCAGCTAGCTTCAATAAGATTCATCCAACTAGGTATATTTCTACACCATAGGAAAGTTAGAATAGGCACCACTGTGTCCACAAATGCAAGTTTTTACAGACGAATCTCCCGCTAGCATGGCCGTGACGAACTCTAGCTCAAGTCCCCTTCAAAGCTGTCAACTCCTAGTTGGATGAATCTTATTGAAGCTAGCTGGCCATGTGGCTTACGCGACGGTCTGGAGTTTCGAGACTCTCTGACCGCGGGTTCAAACCCCACCCGTGGTATGGCTAGCTTCCTACATAGCTTTAAGAGCAGGTATGATAGGGCCAAAGAGTCCAGGAAGGAGTGTGACAAGCAGCACAGAAGCTAGAATACAACCTCTATAACCACATATAGATGAGATGAGTATTACTTGTATTATATTTCCTTCTATATTTTGTTATTAGGGTTAAGAGGTGCAGTGATGCAAGGAGCAGCACGAACCCTCCACAGTAACTACACAATATAATACATTTATTTCATAGTTAAAAAACTATTTCACTTTAGTTTGTTAAGATACATCTCATTTTCAATTTATTATAAAACATTAACCTATTTAAAGCACTTTGTGCAGTTTAAAAAGTGAATATGTCAGTACATAACTCACCAGAAGAGTTAAGATGACAATCAATGTTTTGTACATGTCAAGCCCTAACTGTAAGCTAAACTGTTTTGTGTATGCACTAAGATTAAGTCTTAATAAATGACTCTCAATGAATAAACAGAAGGAAGGATGAGAGGCTTAAACCATGGTCCCAAAATTGTCAGGTCCATCACTCTACTACCTCGGCTACTGGGCTTCTAATAGGGAAGATTTGGAACTAGTACTTACTGTACTATATGCTTTGTGTATGCTGAATCATAACATTTTTCTAAACTTCTTCTTGAAAATTTAGTTGATTTTTAAAGCAGTAAGTGCCAATGGAGAGAGTAGTGTCAGCATATAATATGACCCCTCATAACCTTACTTTAAAGGTAATTATACCACCTGGTTAACTACAATGACAACTGACATTTCACTAATTTTGACAAATAGTTCACTCATAAAAATATTTTTATTACTATTTTATGCTTCAATACATTATAAATACTCTCCTTTTACATTTCTATTTATAATGGAATGCCAAAAAACATGAATAAACAAACTTACTGAATAGTAGAGAAATTTCTGCGAAGAGTTCTTCAGTTAATATTTTAGGTTCTGGAGTGTCTTCAGCGGCAGATTTACATTTACTTTGTTTATGCTTGGCAGTGACACTACTTACAGCAGGAAGCAAGTGTTCCTCCGTTTTACCTATCCCCAACCATCGTGCTAACACCACAATGCTTGTTACTAGGTTCATGAGCAAATTCTTGTCACAAGTACCTGAAATATAGATATACTGTATACTATTTTTTTTTTTTCAATAAACTGGCTACTTCCCACCAAGGTAGGGTGACCCAGAAAAGAAGAAACACTTTCACCATCACTCACTCCATCACTGTCTTGCCAGAGGCACACCAATACTACAGTTCAAAACTGCAAATATCCCCACCCCTCCTTCAGAGTACAGGTACTGTACTTCACGCTTCCAGGACTCAAGTCCGGCTAACCTGTTCTACTGAATCCCTTCACAAAGGTTACCTTGCTTGCACTTCAAGAGTATGTCCATTAAAACCCACTTATCTCCACTCACTCAATCCTGCTAGATGTTCAATCCTCTAAACCTCAAAGCCTCTTTCACCCCCTCCCTTGAATCATTCCTATATCCCTCCTACCTTTCATCCCATAGTTGTACTCCCTTTTTATCATTCTATCCCTCTTTATCCTCTCTACATGCCCATACCATCTCAATGGATCCCACAATTTAGGGAGAAAACTTTAGATAACATTTCGTTCTTTACCGAACCATTATCAAGTTGTGATTTGAAATACTATTTTAAATTTGCTCTCCATAATGTGGACTGATAATAAAGTGTTTGTGGTCTAGTTCACAAGGCAGACCAAACACACCTGTTAACTGAGTCAGCAGCTCCTCGGCAAAATGTGTTGGGTCCTGTGGTGGGCTTCGCACACTGCAGTTCTTGGCAAGCCACTCTGTGAGCTTCTGGCGAACACTAGCACAGCCAACCCACACTCCATGGTGGGCCACCCAAAGCACAAATTTCTCTATGCCAGTGCCAGCTGATGGGATAACAAAGAAAATAAATGTCAAAAAAAAAAGTTATATGTAATTATAACCTTAAGACTCTCAAAATCACAATAACATGATTGCAAACAAACCGTGAGTTCAAACTCCCACCTCTTCTTGGTTTTATAACCTTAATTTTTAAAGGGGTGGAGAGGTAAGCCAGTGGAAGGCCTCGGTCCAATGACCAAAATCTCCAGTGGCAGATCATCAAATGACTAAAACCCAAGTCAGGCAATACCTGTTTCCTGATGAACCTAACCTAAAACAGCACATAGTTTTAAAATATGAAAAACTCAGGGCCTTAATATTTGAAGATATCAGGCTGAATAACTCCTTCTACTGTATATATTACTAAAGTTAAAAAGAGAAACTTTTGTTTTTCTCTTTGGGCCACCCCGCCTTGGTGGGAAATGGCCGACATGTTGAAAGAATCAGGCTGAATGTTGAAGACAGCAAGGAAAATACCAAAAACAAGTTGTTAGTTATTTTTCCCTTTTACGTGTCTGGTTCAAAACACAAAGGACAAAATAATCAAGATAAAAACTTGAAAGATATCTTGACTATGGCTTCTTCGGATATAATTATTACAATTATAGTAATTCCTAGGTAGTAGGTTAGTAAACAGCAACCGCCCAGGGAGGTACTACCATCCTGCCAAGTGAGTGTAAAATGGAAGCCTGTAACTGTTTTACATGATGGTAGGATTGCTGGTGTCTTTTTTTCTGTCTCATAAACATGCAAGATTTCAGGTACGTCTTGCTATTTCTACTTACACTTAGGTCACACTACACTTGCATGTATAAGTACAGTGGAACCTCAGTTTTCATCTTTAATTCATTCCAGAAAGTCTGACGAAAACTGAATTCGACGAAAACTGAAGCAATATTTTCCATAAGAAATAATGTAAATCCAATTAATCTGTTCCAGACACCCAAAAGTATTAACAAAAAATACATTTTATAGAGAATAACTAAAGTTTTACATACAGAAAACAATGAGAAATAAATATAAATGACTAATGAAATGAATAAATGAACATTTAACAACTTTTTCCTTTATTGAAAACTCTTGTTGGCGTATGGAAGACGGCGAGGAGGGAAGAGGGAGGAAAGGTTATTGTTTTGGGACTCCCCTTCCATAAGGACTTCAGGTATCAAGTCCCTATACGGGGTTACTTCCCTTCTTTGTCTTTTACTGACACTAGGACCAGCTTGAGAGTCACTGGACCCCTGTCACATAAAAAATCTGTCCAGAGAGGTCTGTTTCTGGTGTCTCTAAGATTTGCCTAAAATGGGACAAGGCATTGTCATTGAACATGTTGCAGACACGGCTTGCAACAGCTTTGTTAGGGTGATATTTCTCCACAAAACTTTGCAACTCACTCCACTTTGCACACATGTCCTTAATCACTGAAGAAGGCACATTCTTCCCTCTCTCATCCTCCTCCTCTGAAGCAATTTCCTCAGCTGCAGTCTGTTGCTGTTCCAGTTGAAGGTGTTGCAGCTCTTCAGTGGTTAGCACTTCCTATGGTCGTACACCAACTCTTCCACATCCTGGCCACTCACATCCAACCCCATGGACTTCCCCAAAGGCACTCGGAACTTTCTTTGGCCCCATTGTGATTTATTTAGAAGTCACACTCAATAAACAAGCACAAAAACAATGGATTATTATGAAATGTTTCGTATGAACGCGCAGGGTAATGTTCACTCGATGAGAAACAAAGCCAGACTGACTCAGAACACGTGCGTGGGATGCTTTCTGTGGGCATGGACAGGCAGACACATTTGGTACAGCAGACGAAAACCAAGGTGATGAACGAAAACTGGAACAAAATTTTGACGAAAAAAGTCGCCTAAAACCGAATTCGACGAAAACCAGGGCAAACGAAAACTGAGGTTTCACTGTATATATATATATATATATACACACACCCCTCTGGGTTTTCTTCTATTTTCTTACTAATTTTTGTTCTGGTTTATTTCTTCTTTTCTCCATGGGGAAGTGGAATAGAATTCTTCCTCCATAAGCCATGGGTGTCATAAGAGCCGGCTAAAATGCCAGGAGCAAGGGGCTAGTAACCCCTTCTCCTGTACATATTACTAAATTTAAATGGAGAAACTTTCGTTTTTCTTTTAGGGCCACACTGCCTTGGTGGGATACTGTCAGTGCGTTGAAAGAAGAATTATAGTAATTATGTCAAGCACATTTTATTACCCATTAGCTCTTATAGAAAAAAAGGCACAGTACAGTAGCTGGAACAATACACAAATAACCCTTACATAAGAGAATGAAACTTATGGCTTGTTAATGCTAAAAGTTGGACCAAAATGTCGTCATAAGTTTTACTCTCCTATTACCTGGAGTTTACCTGGAGAGGGTTTCAGGGGTTAACACCCCCCACGACCTGGTCTGAGACCAGGCCTCGTAGTGGATCAGGTTCTGATCAACCAGACTGTTACTGCTGGTCGCATGACATACAAGTGGTATGAGAAGTTTACTGTCAGTTTAAGAGAGGAAAGTGGCCTGAAATACCCCTCAAAGTGGCAGACAGGCTGATTTTAGCCAATTTTGCTGGGACACCCCTAAAAATTTGTTTTATGGGTTTTTAATAGATTTACATTAATTTTTGAAACACCTTCAACAAACACCAAACATTCTCACTAACCAAACATTCTCAATTATGGTTAGTTAACTTTGTGTGACTATGGATTCTAAATGTGGGCAAGTGTTATACAAGTGAGGCCTGGGGGAGGGGGTGATTAATGAGTAGAGGGAAGGTTGCTTAAGTGGTGCAATGCCTAGTGTTTTTGGACTCTATTTTTAAATTAGAATTAGTTGAAAATGTGAAATTGGCCAAATTATCTGAACTCTGGGCACTTAAAAGGGTAGTTCTGGTTATTGAATGGACAGTTTCTTGCAATTAATGGACAGTACAGAACAAATATTTGAGAAATAACATAAAATTGGGTCAATTTAAGCACAGGAATTGGGCTATAATAGACCTCACCATGGGTGATATCAAAACAGCAATTTCTACTTCGTGCCTGCATAATTCCTTAAGTTTTACATTAAATTTTGCTTTTATTGTCAATACCTTTAGGAGAGGTTCTGTCAAGAAATTTTGCTGAAAACAAGAAAATTTTTTGGAGTGAGATAAACAAGGTAAGAAAGCCTAAGGAACGAATGGATTTGTCAGTTAAAAACAGAGTAGGGGAGTTAGTAGATGGGGAGCTGGAGGTATTGGGTAGATGGTGGGAATATTTTGAGGAACTTTTAAATGTCGATGAAAAAAGGGAGACGGTAATTTCATGTACTGGCCAGGGAGGTACAACATCGTTTAGGAGTGAAGAAGAGCAGGATGTGAGTGTGGGGGAGGTGCGTAAGGCATTACGTAGAATGAAAGGGGGTAAAGCAGCTGGAACTGATGGGATCATGACAGAAATGTTAAAAGCAGGGGGGGATATAGTGTTGGAGTGGTTGGTATTTGGATAAGGGTAAAGAGGTTTTTGTGGCATTTATGGATTTGGAAAAGGCGTATGATAGGGTGGATAGGGGGGCAATGTGGCAGATGTTGCAGGTGTATGGAATAGGAGGTAGGTTACTGAAAGCAGTGAAGAGTTTTTATGAGGATAGTGAGGCTCAGGTTAGAGTGTGTAGGAGGGAGGGGAACTATTTCCCAGTAAAAGTGGGCCTTAGACAAGGATGTGTGATGTCACCGTGGTTTTTCAATATATTTATAGATGGGGTTGTAAGAGAAGTGAATGTGAGGGTCTTGGCAAGAGGTGTGGGGTTAAAAGATAAAGAATCAAATACAAAGTGGGAGTTGTCACAGTTGCTTTTTGCTGATGACACTGTGCTTTTGGGAGATTCTGAAGAGAAGTTGCAGAGGTTGGTGGATGAATTTGGTAGGGTGTGTAAAAGAAGAAAATTGAAAGTGAATATACGAAAGAGTAAGGTAATGAGGATAACAAAAAGATTAGGTGACGAAAGATTGGATATCAGACTGGAGGGAGAGAGTATGGAGGAGGTGAATGTATTCAGATATTTGGGAGTGGACATGTCAGCAGATGGGTCTATGAAGGATGAGGTGAATCATAGAATTGATGAGGGGAAAAGGGTGAGTGGAGCACTTTGAGTCTGTGGAGACAAAGAACTTTGTCCATGGAAGTAAAGAGGGAATGTATGAGAGTATAGTTATACCAACACTCTTATATGGGTGTGAAGCATGGGTGATGAATGTTGCAACGAGGAGAAGGCTGGAGGCAGTGGAGATGTCATGTCTGAGGTCAATGTGTGGTGTGAATATAATGCAGAGAATTCGGAGTTTGGAAATTAGGAGGAGGTGCGGGATTACCAAAACTATTATCCAGAGAGCTGAGGAGGGGTTGTTGAGGTGGTTCGGACATGTAGAGAGAATGGAACGAGACAGAATGACTTCGAGAGTGTATAAATCTGTAGTGGAGGGAAGGCGGGGTAGGGGTCGGCCTAGGAATGGTTGGAGGGAGGGGGTAAAGGAGGTTTTGTGTGTGAGGGGCTTGGACTTCCAGCAAGCATGTGTGAGCGTATTTGATAGGAGTGAATGGAGACAAATGATTTTTAATACTTGACGTGCTGTTGGAGTGTGAGCAAAGTAACATTTATGAAGGGATTCAGGGAAACCGGCAGGCCGGAGATGGGAAGTACAGTGTCTGCACTCTGAAGGAGGGGTGTTAATGTTGCAGTTTTATAACTGTAGTGTAAATGACCCAAAATGGATGAATAATAGGCTCAAATATCTTTTAGGGCAGAAAAAAGGAATTTATAGGCGTATCAAAAGAGGTGAGGGTCATCTTATGAATCAGTATATTGACATTAAGAGGGACATTAAAAAGGGGATAAGAAAAGCTAAACGGGACTACGAAATTAAAGTTGCTAGGGATTCGAAAACTAACCCAAAAAGTTTTTTCCTGGTGTATAGAACAAAAGTTAGAGATAAGATAGGTCCCCTTAAAAATAATTATGGGTATCTTACTGACAAAGAGAATGAAATGTGCTCTATTTTTAATAATTATTTTCTCTCGGTTTTCACGCAGGAAGACACTAATAATATCCCAAGAATTAGGTATTTTAGTGGGCCTGAAGAAGATAAATTATGTAGTATCACAGTCACTAGCGAAATGGTTATCAAACAGATAGACCGTTTGAAGCAAAATAAATCGCCAGGTCCTGATGAGCTTTTTTCAAGGGTTCTTAAGGAATGCAAAATGGAACTCTGTAAACCCTTAACTAACATTTTTAACCTATCTCTTCAAACAGGTGTAGTGTCTGATACGTGGAAGATGGCTAATGTAATTCCTATTTTTAAAGCAGGGGACAAGTCGTTACCATCAAATTACCGCCCAATAAGTCTAACATCAATTGTAGGCAAATTATTAGTCGATTATAGCTGATAACATAAGAAGCCATCTCGATAGGCATAATTTGATTAATGATACTCAACATGAATTCACCAGGGGCCGTTCCTGCCTAACTAATTTATTAACTTTTTTCAGTAAGGCTTTTGAGGCAGTTGATCATGATAAAGAATTCGATATTGTTTATTTGGATTTTAGTAAGGCTTTTGATAGAGTACCACATCAGAGACTGTTAAAGAAAGTGGCTGCTCACGGCATTGGGGGAAAAGTGTTTTCATGGATCGAGTCATGGCTCACCAATAGGAAGCAGAGGGTGTGCATTAATGGGGTTAAATCTGAGTGGGGATCTGTAACAAGTGGCGTTCCACAGGGATCGGTTTTGGGCCCGTTGTTGTTTATAATATATATAAATGACCTTGACGAGGGAATTACTAGTGATATGAGCAAATTCGCTGATGACACGAAGATAGGTAGGATAATCGATTCAGACGTAGATGTCACGGAACTTCAGGAGGATTTAGACAAACTCAATTTCTGGTCAGAAAAATGGCAGATGCAGTTCAATGTAGATAAATGCAAAGTTCTAAAGCTTGGGAATGTTCATAACCCTAGCACCTACAAGCTTAATAATGTTGAACTCAGCCGTACAGAATGCGAAAAGGATTTGGGGGTTATGGTAAGCAGCAACCTCAAACCAAGTCAGCAATGCCTAAGCGTAAGAAATAAAGCAAATAGATTACTGGGATTTATATCAAGAAGTGTAAGCAACAGAAGTCCAGCGGTTATATTACAGCTTTATACATCATTAGTAAGGCCTCACCTAGATTACGCAGCTCAGTTCTGGTCTCCATTTTACAGAATGGATATAAATTCGTTAGAAAACATTCAGCGATGAATGACAAAGTTAATTCATAGCATTAGAAATCTTCCGTATGAAGAAAGATTGAAGACCCTTAAATTACATTCACTTGTAAGACGAAGAATGAGGGGAGACATGATCGAGGTATATAAGTGGAAGATGGGTATTAATAAGGGGATATAAATAAGGTCTTGAGGATATCTCCCCAAAGAGAGAACCCGCAATAATGGATTCAAATTGGATAAGTTTAGATTTAGAAAGGATATAGGAAAATATTGGTTTGGAAATAGGGTAGTTGATGAGTGGAACAGTCTGCCTAGTAGGGTTATTGAAGCTAGGACCTTGGGTAGTTTCAAATTTAGGTTGGATAAATACATGAGTGAGAGGGGTTGGATTTGAGTGGGACTCGCACTTGAGTTAATAGAATCATCAAAGCTTATTTCTTGGGTAGAATTGAAAATTAGGTTGGGCATTTATTCTGTTAGTGGGATGGATTGTGAAGGACCTGCCTAGTATGGGCCAACAGGCCTGCTGCAGTGTTCCTCCTTTCTTATGTTCTTATGTTCTTATGGCAAGACAGTGATGGAATGAATGATGATGAAAGTTTTTCTTTTTCAGGCCACCCTGCCTTGGTGGGAATTGGCCGATGTGTTAATAAAAAAAATATATAAAATAATAAATGTATGAAAGAGGGAAAGGTACCTAGGGATTGACAGAGAGCATGTATAGTTCCTTTATATACAGGGAATGGGGATAAAAGAGATTGTAAGAATTATAGGGGAATAAGTTTACTGAGTATACCAGGTAAAGTGTATGGCAGGGTTATTATTGAAAGAATTAGAGGTAAGACAGAGAGTAGGATTGCAGATGAGCAAGGAGGCTTTAGAGTGGGTAAGGGATGTGTAGATCAAGTGTTTACAGTGAAGCATATATGTGAACAGTATTTAGATAAAGGCAGAGAAGTTTTCATTGCATTTATGGATTTAGAAAAGGCATATGATAGAGTGGATAGGGGAGCAATGTGGCAAATGTTGCAAGTGTATGGAATAGGTAGTAAGTTACTGAAGGCTGTAAAGAGTTTTTATGAGGATAGTGAGGCTCAGGTTAGGGTGTGTAGGATAGAAGGAGATTACTTCCCGGTAAAAGTAGGTCTTAGACAGGGATGTGTAATGTCACCATGGTTGTTTAATATATTTATAGATGGGGTTGTAAAAGAAGTAAATGCTAGGGTGTTGGGAAGAGGGGTGGAATTAAATTATGGGGAATTAAATGCAAAATGGGAGTTGACACAGTTACTTTTTGTTGATGATACTGTGCTTATGGGAGATTCTAAAGAAAAGTTGCAAAGGTTAGTGGACGAGTTTGGGAGGGTGTGTAAAGGTATAAAGTTGAGACCCACACAACAAGTGGTGAGCAGCGGTGTGCCGTAATTTTTATCGATTACGCTGTTATAGAGAGATAGACTACGACAAGCAAGCAAACAGCCTCCAGACCGACCACGTTACCAGCTACCTACATCCAAGAAGTCTACAATATCTAAAGTATCTCCTGGTCAGTTAAGTGCCTCATTTGTTAATTTGCTTCAGTCACCGATCTCCACCCTAGAGACATTTACTGTGTTGTTGTTTTATTTTTCAGATAATCTATAGACAATTTCGTGTGTTGAGACAATTTCTGCGAGTTACATAAATTTTGAGTTATCCTAGGAAGTGTTCCGTGTTAAATTAATTATTTGCATTAATTTTTTATTTCACTAATATTGTCTCTTGTTAATTATTGCGTTATAATTTCTGTGAATTTCGTTGTGTTACTAAATATGCAGTAAGTACAGTTTTGTTAAAGTTATCTAGTGTTCCAATATTCCACCAAGTAGTAATTTTAAAAGATTTTAATTTTTCCCCAGCATTGTCCATGTGTTGTTGAATTTTCTGTCTTGTTAATTATTGTGTTTCACCAAGTGTACTATCCCAGAGTTATTTTTTTATTCTTTTACCCTTGTTTGTTAATGTTTTAATTGTGTAATTAATTAATTTTGCTTGCCCCAGTAACTACATACTGTATTGTTTTCTCCTCCAAGCAATTTTTAACCTTTTACCAGTAATATTCCCTGCTAATTCTTATGTGTTGCAGTCAGTGTTACTTTTCCCTTGCACCTGCTATTGTTTTGTGTATTTGTTTATTTTTTATACAGTGCTAATGTGTTTCAACCTTGCAGACTAGTGCTTGCTATAATTTTTTATTGAAGATCTCAATTTCTTCTGATAAGTTACTAATCTCAAGGACAACGAAATTGACTTTTTGTGAATTTGTAAGTCCAAAAGTTAATTACCCTGATGAGTTGTACTTCAGTTCCTGTAAGTGTTGCCTTATTTTCTTGTTAAATATCTTGTTCATGATTTTTTTACATAGTTCATGTTAAAGTGTTGTTTGAACAATTTCACTCTTAAGTTTGTTTAAAGTCAGTGTTTTTAGTAAATAAATTCTAGTAATTATTTTATTGAGTTACCTTGCTTTGCTTGCAATAAAGAGTAAGAGTGTTCAAACTAATTCATTCGTAATATCTTAATTCTTGTGTTGCAAAGTTTTTCCCCAGTGCAATTATTGACTATTGATAATTCCTGAAATTGATTTTGTGTAAATTAAATTCCCCAGTATTCAATTTTTGTTTCATCAATTTTGTTATGTTTATTTGCTCAAGTAACTTGTCATTTCCTAAGAGTAATAAGTAATATTCCAGTGAACTTTGTATGGAAAACAAGCAGTAAAGTTACTTTCATTTATTGCCAGTGAACAATTCTATTGAATTGTTTTATCAGATTGTTGCTAGTGCCATAACCATTATTGAATTCTTTTAATTATTTGTGCATTTAATTCTTTTATTGTGTTGCAATTTTGTTGATATTTAAAGAAAAGAAAACTCATTTTGCTGTTCAAGTTAAAGCTAGATTGTTTTAATTTAGTGTGTTGAGTTTCCTTGCCAAGTCAATTTCCAGTGAGTTATCTTTTCTTTAGTGTTATTGTGCTATTATCCGTGTTACTTATGCAGAATAGTTAATAATTTCTATCAGTTAAGCTATATTGTGCCATATACTTGTGTAAATTTTGCTTTCATTTCTATTCTCGTTTAATTGCTCAGTCATGTCTCAAGTAAATTCAAGTGATAACTGTGTGTTTTCTGCCAGTCAAGGCATTGAAGTTCTAGTAACCATGTGCGATAATACTGTGTGTATTGCCATTCAGCGCCATAATGATAATGAGTCAGTAAACAGCCCTCATAGTCCCTTAATGACTGAAAGACAGTCTCTAGCCTTTGAACAATGTGTTTGTTCTTCCAGCTTGTATCAGAGAATTGCCAGAGTGATGCGGAATGTGAAGTTCAGATTAGTTCTTGTAGAAAGTATGTGTTTTACTTGTTAACGTAGCCGAGCGGTCAAGGCACTAGTATTACTGTCACTCCTGTCTGGAATTCAGCCCCTACAATATCTTGCATGCAAGATAGCGTTCAGATGCCTAGGGTGCCGGAGGTATCCCGGACCGCCTTGAGTACTGAGTCTATCCTTGCAATGTTGCTAGTTCAAGTAGTAGTTCCTCTCCAGGGGACGCTTTGTTGAAGAAAGACTATTTGAATGAGTTATAGCATCTCTCGCTGATGCAAAAGCAATTGCAGAAAGCCGTTTCTGTTGCTAGTGTATTCACTAGAGTGCCAGTTGTTGTCCCTCGTGTTCCAGATAGTGATCTTTCCAGTTGACAGTAATTCCTTTGCAGAGTAAAGTGTCGTGTGTTGAGTAATTATTACCTGCAGTAAGAGATAGTGCGAGCCGTTCTCCTTTGCTCATACTTTGTGTCTTTGAGCTAACTATTTCAACCGGGGAGAGATCCATCCACTCCACCGAGTCTGTTCATTCCTTCAGTAGGAAAGTGATTATAAGTTGATCAAAACCGAGTTGTTCATTCCTCCAGTAGGAAAGTGATCATAAGTTGTGAGCTAAAGATAGAAAATCAGAAAATCCAGTTTAGAACCGAATTATTGACTGTGTGTTTTGTTATTAGATTTCCAGTATCTAGCAAGATGTTTGTGTGTTCAAGTTCTCTCTGAGTTCTGAGTTTTAACAGTATAACCCGTGTTAGCCGAGTTTATCTTTCCTGTTAAAACTTCTTCCCTGTAAATATTTATTCTTCCTCAGAAGCCGAAGAGTGCATGAATACACATCCATTGATCGATCAAATTTGCAAATTGAAATTGTTATATATATAATGTTTATATCTAGATCCATTAACATTCTCTTAAGTACTGTTAACTCAAGAAGTGCGAGAGTAAGATTAATCTTGATCAGTTCTAAGTTATGTGTTTGCTATTGTATAGATTCATCCAGTACCACCTGTCTGTTCAGTCTATAGAGTTGTATAGTATGCCGAGACGTCATACGATAACATGGCCGAGCTGTCGTGTCAGTATCATATATACACTTGTGTAGTGTATCAGCATTCATCCCACTTATATAGCTGGTCCCTTTGCGTGTGACGTCACGATACCCGCTGACGTCAGAGGCTCAGCGCATGTGCACAGCCTCATATAGGCGTACACTCTCACTAGCGTCAGACCTATAACTGGACAGACATGGCTGGACTCTCTCCTACTGATACCGTAAATATACCGTAACCATCCTACAAGGAGTGTCTATGTCTACCTAAATATCTCTCCCAAGACCCACACAACATGTGAACATAGGTAAGTGTAAGGTGATGAGGGTATCAAACGATTTAAATAAAGAAAAATTGGATATCACATTGGAGAGAGGGATTATGGAAGAAGTAAATGTTTTCAGATATTTGGGAGTTGACGTGTCAGCGGATGGGTTTATGAAGGATGAGGTTAACCATAGAATTGATGAAGGAAAAAAGGTGAGTGGTGCATTGAGGTATCTGTGGAGACAAAAAACGTTATCCATGGAGGCAAAGAAGGGAATGTACGAAAGTATAGCGGTACAAACACTCTTATATGGGTGTGAAGCATGGGTTGCAAATGCTGCAGCGAGGAGGCGGCTGGAGGCAGTGGAGATGTCCTGTCTAAGGGCAATGTGTGGTGTATATATTATGCAGAAAATTCGGAATGTGGAAATTAGGAGAAGGTGTGGAGTTACTAAAATTATTTGTCAGAGGGCTGAAGAGGAGTTGTTGAGGTGGTTTGGTCATTTAGAGAGAATAGATCAAAGTAGAATGACTTGGAGAGCGTATAAATCTGTAGGGAAAGGAAGGCGGGGTAGGGGGTCGTCCTAGAAAAGGTTGGAGGGAGGGGGTAAAGGAGGTTTTGTGGGTGAGGGGCTTTGACTTCCAGCAAGCATGTGTGAGAGTGTTAGATAGGAGTGAATGGAGACGAATGGTTTTTAGGACCTGACGAGCTGTTGGAGTATGAGCAGGGTAACATTTTGTGAAGGGATTCAGGGAAACCAGTTAATTGATTTAGTTGGACTTGAGTCCTGGAAATGGGAAGTACAATGCCTGCACTTTAAAGGAGGGGTCTGGGATAGTGACAACTGGGAGGGACTATTCTCA
Source organism: Cherax destructor (assembly GCA_009830355.1). Lineage (NCBI taxonomy): Eukaryota > Metazoa > Arthropoda > Malacostraca > Decapoda > Parastacidae > Cherax > Cherax destructor. The sequence continues at coordinate 68,548 of WNWK01001508.1, read as the reverse complement.
GCTGTCGTATCTGAGCGCCTCTGCAAAGACAGTGATTATGTATGAGTGTGGTGAAAGTGTTGAATGATGATGAAAGTATTTTCTTTTTGGGGATTTTCTTTCTTTTTGGGTCACCCTGCCTCGGTGGGAGACGGCAGACTTGTTGAAAAAAAAAAAAAAAAAAAAAAACTTTAGAAGAAAGCTTCTCTACCATTTTAGAAAAATTAAATAATTTTTTAATGTGTTTCAAAGTTGCATACACAGAAAGGGCTTTTAATTTCAGGGGTACTGACAGTTTAAAGTTCAATGGCATAGCAATATCTCACCTTTGTAACTGAAGATACGATGAAACAATTTTCGATTAGCAGTAGCAGTCGTGAGGAGAGCCAGATGAACTTGCCCGGGGTGGTGAAAGAGCAGGTCTATTAAGAAAGTACGACCCAACTGCCACTGCTGAACTCCTCTCTCGTCTGGTATTGACATCGCTGCCGTATACCACAGGGCTAAACATGCCAAGCTGTGTGGCTAATAAAAAAAAATTTATTACATTACTTTTTTCCAACAAACTGGCCATCTCCCACCTAGGCAGGGTGACCCAAAAAAGAAGAAACACTTTTGCCATCATTGACTCCATCACTGAGGGGCGCCAATACCACAATTCGAAACTGCAAATATTCCCAGCCCTCCTCCAGAGTGCAAGCACTGTACTTCACACCTCCAGGACTCAAGTTTGGCTAACCAGTCGTCCTGAATCCTTTCATAAATGTTACTTTGCTCACACTCCAACAGCACATTATGGAATGATGATGATGAAATGGGTCATTCAAAATAATAGATGCTCAGAAAAAATAATGGAATACAGAAATAATTTACCACTACAATAAAAGGACAAAGATGCAACTAATGCCACATTTGTTTGTAGCAACATTTTGCTCTCCAGAAGCTTTGTCAAGCTGTGGTAATGTTTCACCCCTGAAGAGCAAAACGTTGCCACAATGTCACATTAGTTTCACCTGTCTCCTTTTACCTAACACTATCAGTAATTCTACCATTATTATGTACTACATTAGCCGCCCTTATGATGACCAGGCACCACCTGGCAGTCAAAAACTTATATGAAAAAAAAAACAGAATTCTGGAAAAAAATAAAAACCCAGTGGAAGGATGTATACCAGGTATACATGTTTTTTTTTTTTTTTTTTAACACATCGGCCGATTCCCACCAAGGCAGGGTGGCCCGAAAAAGAAAAACTTTCATCATCATTCACTCCATCACTGTCTTGCCAGAAGGGTGCTTTACACTACAGTTATAAAACTGCAACATTAACACCCCTCCTTCAGAGTGCCGGCACTGTACTTCCCATCTCCAGAACTCAAGTCCGGCCTGCCGGTTTCCTGAATCCCTTCATAAATGTTACTTTGCTCACACTCCAACAGCACGTCAAGTATTAAAACCATATGCCTCCATTCACTCCTATCAAATACGCTCACACATGCTTGCTGGAAGTCCAAGCCCTCGCACACAAAACTTCCTTTACCCCTCCCTCCAACCTTCCTAGGCCGACCCCTACCCCGCCTTCCCTCCACTACAGATTTATACACTCTCAAAGTCACTCTGTCTCGTTCCATTCTCTCTACATGTCCAAACCACCTCAACAACCCCTCCTCAGCTCTCTGAACAATCGTTTTGGTAATCCCGCACCTCCTCCTAATTTCCAAACTCCGAATTCTCTGCATTATATTCACACCACACATTGACCTCAGACATGACATCTCCACTGCCTCCAGCCTTCTCCTCGTTGCAACATTCATCACCCATGCTTCACACCCATATAAGAGCGTTGGTATAACTATACTCTCATACATTCCCCTTTACTTCCATGGACAAGGTTCTTTGTCTCCACAGACTCGAAGTGCTCCACTCACCCTTTTCCCCTCATCAATTCTATGATTCACCTCATCCTTCATAGACCCATCCGCCGACGTGTCCACTCCCAAATATCTGAATACATTCACCTCCTCCATACTCTCTCCCTCCAATCTGATATCCAATCTTTCGTCACCTATTCATGTATTCATGTATACATGTATTATGTCTTATGTATGCTGGTGCAAGATGCTTCTAAACTGAACATTCTTAAGTGATCTTATAAGGAAAAATATTTTTTCTATGATGATCTCATCTTTTGCAAGAGCAATGGGATTTCTGTTAAAATCTTTTCTAACACACTGGCTGTCTCCCACTGAGGTAGGGTCACCCAGAAAAGAAGAAACACTTTCATCATCACTCACTCCATCACTGCCAATACTACAGTTCAAAACTGCAAATATCCCCACCCCTCCTTCAGAATGCAGGCACTGCACTGTTAATACATTATTTTATTTAACCCTTAAACTGTCCAAACATAGATCCATGTTTGCTTGCGTAGCACTCCAAACGTAGATCTACGTTTTTTTACATACTTTCTTATTGAGAATATCAAGGTCAGAGTGCTACGCACGCACATGTATATTTACTTTTTTTTTACATGCTGTCTTATGGAGAAAATCAAGGTCAGAGCACTGCCCACAAAAACGTAGATCTACGTTTGGACAGTTTAAGGGTTAATATCAAAATCACATTTTTGGCATTTAAGAGTATATATTACTAAAAAATCAATATTTGGCATCAATACGGAAGTCAAGAGTGTGAGCAGGTGATACAGTAGTTGATATTAATATAATGGATTAGTGTGTGGAAAGCCACAATAGTGTGTTTGCTGTCCTCCAGTCAAATATCCCCCCCTCTCTCTCTCTATCTCTTTTTTTAGGTGGGGGGAGCTTTTAATTTCTATTTCAAAGATATCTATTGTTCCAAATGCATAATTTTTTTAATATGAAGAATGAAGTGCTTTAAATTAGATATATGATAATTTGCAAAATTCATGTTAGTTTGTGGTGTACACATTTTTTTAAATTAAAAATTTTGCTTTTCATGGATTTTTTTTTTTAATATATACAAAATTGATGCAAATACTGAAGCTACAGTCACATAAAAAATGTGTGTATATTTTGCGCAATTTTTTTTACCTGGGATGACTTACAGTTGGTATTTTTTTTTTTTTTTAGACATCAGGGTTTTCAGTGTTGCCATATCAAAAAAAATGAGTTTATAATTTTTATTTTTTAACTAATATTCAGGTGGGAAGTACAATGCCTGTATTCTAAAGGAGGAGTTTGGGATATTTGCTGTTTAGAGTGATATCTAAACTGTCATATCTACACCCCTCTGGCAAGACAGTGACAGTGTTAACGATGGTGAGTGTGTTTCTTTCTTAGAGTCACCTTGCCTTGATGGGAGACAGCCAGTATTAAAAAAAAATATTCACTGAAAGAAAAAAATTATAAAATTTGAACAATTATGAAAATAAAGTAGCTGTCATTTATTACTTGGGCCCCTTAACATAAATCATAAAATTTCATAAATTTTATAAAATTCTAAGCAGTTCATAAATATAAAAATGGACAAAATATGCTTGCATTTATTGTGATGATGAGAGTTACACCAAAGTGTATAAATAAGTTGACTCGGAAAACACAACATTCCAGGTTTTACACTATACAGGAGGGCCCCCGCTTTACAGCACTTCACTTTACAGCATTTTGCTAATACAGCAGTTTTCAATTATAGCCATTCTTCACTTGTTCAGACTTCCAACAAAAAATCAATTCACCACTCACTATAAGCTAATGACAAAAATATTTTAAGGTAGTAATATGTGTGCTGTATATGCAGTTTTTAGGCCTAGCTCTATTGGTCACTTAATGCATGATGTAAACATGTTATCAGGCTTTTATATGCACCTGAAAGTGAAAAAAAAAAGCTGTTTCACTTTACAGCAATTTTCACTTTACAGAGGTAACCCGGAACCTAATCTCCTGTATAAGTGGGACACTTCTGTATGTGGGCAGGTACTGTCTGCCCTTGCTAAGGAATTAGCATATAAGCAATCATTATGCAGATTTATAAAATTAATTATCCAGTATTTAGCACACTCAAAATAGTATTAATATATACATGTACAGGTATTTAATTTTCAAAACAATATCCATAATGCCAATTAAATCTTCTTTAACTTCCTATATGTTTTTCACTAGACATGCAAAGGAAACTTCCATGAGGAAGTGGAGAAGAATCCTTCCTCTGTAAGCTGTGTGTGTTGTAAGAGGCAACTAAAATACCGGGAGCAAGGAGCTAGTAACCCCTTCTGTATAAATTACTAAATGTAAAAAGAAGTGCAGTGGTACCCTGAGTTTCGAACACACCCAACTCGCCCTATTATGTATGTTTATTATTGTGAGTGCTTTTATAAGTGTATTTTTGGGGGTCTGAAACGGACTAATCTAATTTACATTATTCCTTATGGGAATAAATTCGTTTGGTAACAGCACTTGAACAGCATTCTGGAATGAAGAATGTTTGAAACTCAGGGTTCCACTGTGTTTCTTCTTTTTTGGGTTACCCTGTCTTGGTGGGAGACGACTGGCGAGTTGAAAAAAAAATTCAGTATAATATCCAGAATGCCAATTAAATCTTTATAACTTCCTATATGCTTTTCACTAGACATGCAAAGGAAAACTCCACGATGACCAAACTTACCCGTAAGTTCAGAGATGGTTTACAGACAAGGTTGTGCACAGTTCTTGAGCTCAGTTTTATAAGAGAGAGCGGTGGAACCTTCAACCGTACCTCCACGATACACATCGCCTGAAACAGCCTGTACAGTGAAGGTGGGAGGCTTCCTTGCATTTCCCTCATCTCATTAGGATCAGCTTCAAGGATGCACTCAACCACATTTCTGCAAACATACATAGTATTTGAGTCTGGCTCTGTGTAATCATTAATTACTGTATAGTCAGTCAATAATATTACAGTAAACTTATCTATTAACTATTAACCCACAATTTGGAGCGGCTTGAATGGTCCAGGATTGGCCAAAAATATTGTCCAGTTTCTTCTCCAAACAGACAGTTTTTCAGTCTGGCTCTGTGTAATCATTAAGTACTGTATAGTCAGTCAATAATATTACAGTAAACTGATCTATTAACTATTAATCAACCCACAATTTGGTGTGACCTGAATGGTCCAGGAGTGGCCAAAATATTGTCCAGTTTCTTGTCTAAATTATGGGTTTAATTTTTTTTTTACCTCAACAGCTATCTCCCTCCAGGGCAGGGTAGCCCAAAGAAGGATACACAATCACCATCATTCATTCAATTGCTATCTTGCTAGAAGTGTGCCGACATCACAATTCAGATCACTCTCTGACTGCAATATCCCCACCCCTATTATAAGTCTCACATTCATTTGGAGAACTAAACCTGTAAGTGTCATACAGTGCCTAGGAGAATGTGGCTTGACAGACACTTGGTCAAGTCACAGAACTGTTACTTTTAGTCCTTAAACTCGTGTAACAGTATGTGTCAATAAAGCTATCTCAGTACAGTGTAAGATCTTTCTTACACTGGGGAAGTGGAGAAGAATCTTTCCTCTGTAAGAAACATGTATCGTAAGGTGACTAAAATGCCAGGAGCAAGGAGCTAGTAATTCCATCTGTATAAATCACTAAATGTAAAAAGAAGAAAAACTTTGTATCTTCTTTTTTCGGGTTGCCCTGCCTTGGTGGGAGACAGCCGTTATGCTAAAAGAAAATGTTATAAAAAGTACATATACAGGTACCATCCGACTTACGACCGAGCTTGGTTCTGACCAACCGGTCGTAAGTCAAAATCGACGTAAGTCGAACCTTACTAGTGAATATCAAAATCACAGTTATTTTAATGATTTTATTTTATTGTTTTATTTTGGTATTTCATTTGTTACTTACTTTTTATGCTGTTAGTACTGTATTTTATACTGTAAGGTTTAAGAGAAACACCGTGTACAGCACAAACAGTTGATTATTTCCCAGAACATTTGCATAGAAAACATGGTCGTAAGTCGAGTGGTCGTATGTTGAGCAGGTCGTAAGTCGGATGGTATGTGTAGTGTACTGTAATACCATTTCCACATTTCTCAGCACAATTAACAACTCACCTTATTAAAGGCACAAGTGTAGCAGTTGTGAGTGAATCACACAGATTATCGATAGAAGTGCACCACAGTCGGGATTTGATCTTATATGAAATCAAGTCTTTAAGAGCTTCCAAAAAGTTGTCATCTGGAAATATAAGATAAAACCTTGAGACACTTGTGTAACATTTGGGTATCTTTATTCTAGAAACGTTTTGCCAGCCAGTGGCTTCATCAGTCCAGTACAGAGAAAGGTGGAAGATGAGGAGTAGTTTGAGGTAATCAGTCCCTCAGCCAGACTGTGGAAGAAACCAGTGGCTAGCAAGACGTTTCTAGAATTAAGATACCAAAATGTTGCACAAATGTGTCTCATCAACTTGTGGGTTTATAAACCATTTATTCGCAAGATAAAATCATGTATATATACATGTATGTGTTGCTGTGTTTAAGTAAAGGTTATATTACTCTTCATCTTTGTTGTTTAAACACAAGTGGAAATTCTATAATGAAAAATACAGCTAGGTTTCGATTAGTGCTCGGGTGTTGGCAAGAGGTGTGGGGCTAAAAGATAAAGAATCTAACACAAGGTGGGAGTTGTCACAGTTGCTCTTTGCTGATGACACTGCTTTTGGGAGATTCTGAAGAGAAGTTACAGAGTTTGGTGGATGAGTTTGGTAGGGTATGTAAAAGAAGGAAATCATAAGTGAATAGTATAGGAAAGAGTAAGGTGATGAGGATAACAAAAAAATTAGGTGACGAAAGATTGAATATCAGATTGGAGGGAGAGAGTATAGAGGAGGTGAATGTATTCAGATATTTGGGAGTGGACGTGTCAGCGGATGGGTCTATGAAAGATGAGGTAAATCATAAAATTGATGAGGGAAAAAAGATAAGCGGTGCATTGAGGAGTTTGTGGAGACAAAGAACTTTACCCATGAAAGCAAAGAGGGGAATGTATGAGAGTATAGTTATACCAACACTCTTGTATGGGTGTGAGGCATGGGTTGTGAATGTTGCAACAAGAAGGCTGGAGGCAGTGGAGATGTCATGTCTGAGGGCAATGTGTGGTGTGAATATAATGCAGAGAATATGTAGTTTGGAAATTAGGAGGAGGTGTGGGATTACTAAAACTATTATCCAGAGAGCTGAGGAGGGGTGGTTGAGATGGTTCGGACATGTAGAGAGGATGGAACGAAATACAGTGGACCCCCAGTTTTCGTGATTTTTTTCGTTCCAGAATGCTGTTCAAGTGTCATTACCAAACGAATTTATCCCCACAAGGAATAATGTAAAGTAGACTAGTCCATTTAGACCCCAAAAAAATACACTTACAAAAGCATTTAAAAAAATACACTTACATAAAAGGGCGAGTTTGGAGCAGGACAAACACCGGGGGTCCACTGTAGAATGACTTTGAGAGTGTATAAATCTGTAGTGGAGGGAAGGCGGGGTAGGGGTCGGAATGGGAAAGGTTGGAGGGAGGGGGTAGAGGAGGTTTTGTGTGCGAGGGACTTGGACTTCCAGCAAGCGTGCGTGAGCGTGTTAGATAGGAGCGAATGGAGACAAATGGTTTTTAGAACTTGACGTACTGTTGGAGTGTAAGCAAGGTAAAATTTAGAGAGGGATTCAGGGAAACCGGCAAGCCGGACCTGAGTCCTGGAGATGGGAAGTACAGTGCCGGCACTCTGAAGGAGGGGTGTTAATGTTGCAGTTTTATAAGTGCAGTGTAAGCATGCCTCTGGCAAGACTGTGATGGAGTGAATGATGACGAAAGTTTTTCTTTTTTTGGCCACCCTGCCTTAGTGGGAAACGGCCAATGTGTTGATAATAAAAAATAAATAAATAAATCCCGTCAAGTGGTCACAACATTTGAACTTGCACTTCTCAAATTATATGCAGTTTTTGCATGTGATTTAAAGAGTTTGGGGGAAGGGGACTAATATTTAATTTTGAACTGAATCAAAATTATCACTCATTGAACTGGCACTAATCCAGACCTGGCTGTATCACACAAAAACCTACCACTGCAGTGCTTCCCTAATTTATAATACAGTTTATAGCATTTATTTATACTGAAGAATATTAACCACACATATATATTATATAAACATTAAGTTTAATTTAAACAAAACACAGGAATCTGCTTTACTAACCTTGCTTCTCTTGTGGTGGAGTCTCAAGATTGCACAGCTCCTTGTGTGAAATTTGAACTTGATCTAGAGGTAAATCTTGGTTCTGCCTCGTTGTTTCATGCTGCCCACCTGGCATTTTTAGTTCGGGGCCGCTATTATCATTGCTGAACTGAACTGGTGCTGGTGATGGCTGGACACAACTCTGCTTCAGCATTTGTGATTTATTTCCATTAGATTCTAACTTTCCGTGTGAAAATGATGTTGATTGCACATTGACTTTACAATCACTAGGGCCTGAAGAATGAGAAGAGTTAGGAAAGAGCTTCTGACAGCCATATGTGCTTGACGGTTGACTCTGCAAGCCATCATGGCTACCATAGAGACTTGGTGGCTGAACAAAATTTTTATCATTATTTTGTTTGTTTGTATCATGTGGTACTCTAAAATGCATGTGTAACATTTTAGAATCAGACTGCTCAGCATCTTCTATTCTTCCTAGGTTTCTTTCTACATAATTTACTTTTCTTACTGAAGTATTTGTTGCACCAAGTGTTGCATTATTTGCATAAGATGATGTTGCAGCACTAACATTTGTGCTAACATCTTTGGCCATATTTTCATTTGCAACATTCCACTTGGGACATTCACCCTTCTTTGAAAAAAGACTGTCAACAAAGCCAGAAGATGCTGGTACAGTAACACGTGGGGGCGACGGGGGGGGCGCTGGTTTAGGCTTTGGTTTAACTCTTGGCCTATCCAGAGTTCCTAGTCTTGCAAGGGAACCCACTAGACCAGGGTGTGATACTTTTGCAGGTTCATCCTTAGTTTGAGAAGAAACCTCTCTTTTGGTTAATTTGTTTGTGTACTGAGCATTATTCTTTAACTCATTTTCTTGTAGTGTGCTCTCATTATTACCCAAAACTTCATCCTTGAAACCATCAATCTGAAGTTCCCCTTCACTGTCATCAGTATTACTGAAACAAGACTCTGGCAACATATTAACTTCATGTTTCACAGGTGTTTCTTTTTGGCCTCTTAACTTTTCAGATGTTACTGCTTCATATGAAAGTCGAACAGGCATTGCCTCGTCTTGGGATGTTGTTCGTTGATCTCCATTTTTCTGAGGTGTTGCTAATTTCTCTCTCTTATGTGTCTCTAGAGTTGTTTCATGACTGTCTTTGTGCTTTACAGGTGTATTTCCCAAACTGGTTAAGCTCGTTTTTCTTTGTCGCTTTGGCAAGCCTCTTGGCGATGTTTCCAGCAGTATTGCTGCACGTTTCTTGTCCTGATTCTTCATGTGAGCTGCTCTTAATCTTGATGCAATCTGAAATGCACTTTCCTTTGGCAAAATAACAGATCCCTTTTCGTATTTTCCTGACAAATTTTTAATCGCTGGCATTTCCTCGTCACTACACGTTTCCCTACCCACTGCAGACACTTCAGGCTCATGAGCAATATCTAAACCATTTACAGAACCTGGCTGATTCCTGAAAGAAACAGCCTTTAATTCAGTATCATTATTTAATTTAGTATTACTTGATTCTCTAGACTGTGTGTTTACTTCCACCATGTTTTTACTCAGTTCATTCTCAGTCATCTTATTTGTAATTCTATCTGACTCGGTTTTCTTTTTAAAAGTAGATTTTTCCCTCCTTATAGGGGACACACAAGATGATGCTAATTCTAATTCATCCGAGTCACTTGCTACAATGTTTGAAACATTTTTCCTCTTTAAATTTTTAATAGTGTCATTAGAATAAGATGAGCCTTCAGAATCCGAAGATGCTAACTGACACACACTTTTCACTGTAGGTCTTTGTTTTCCGTAAACAGTGTCCTCTTTGACTGCACTCACAATTGGTTTAGCTGAAACTTTCTGGCTACTCTCAGAATTTATTTGTTTAGCAAATGGCTTTTTACTCTTGGATCGTTGAATCTTAGTTTTCTTGGAGACGTCGCAATCACTGGAAGAAAATTCTTGGCAACTGCTGCTCTCATCGCTACTTTCTGAATGTCTGTCGCTCTTGATTGTACTCTGTTTAACATCTTTTACTGGGTTATATTTCACTCTCCTTCCTCTACTTCTCTGGGCACCATCTATTCTTTTTCTTTTCTTGGATTTTAGTTTTTGTCCTTTGGACACTGGTGATGAGTTTTCTAGACAACTGCTCTCACTTTCAAACAATGATTTTAAGGTTCTTCTTTTGGGTGGGCGCATTCCTGTAGTCGGTTTGATTCCGGAAACTCTCTGTGATTTATCAAATGAACCAGGCAGTGGTCTTTTTTCTTTATTTTCCTCTTTTGTTGACTTTATAAATTTGTGGTGTGCTGCTTTTTTCAGAGAAATATTAATTTCATCACCTTCCCTACCCATGGTTTCAAAGACATTACTTTTGCTTTTCATGTTTTTATGGTCAATTCCTTGTTTTGTGGTTTGACAATCATTGCTTTCTTTCTTCATTTCTCTACAATCTACATTAGTGTCAGTCCTGTATGCATCTCTACCTTCCACCATACAAAGACCGACTTTCTTGCGTTTCCAATTTCGGGTTTCTAGTGAAAATATATCAAGGGTCTGGCTGCCATACAGATCTCGAACAAAATTCTTGAGTTTGCTCTTCCAAAAAAATTTCACTCTTTTTGTTAAAGAAATCATGGGAGATGTTCGTGATTTAGGCCCCCAACTAAACACCACCTTCTTTGACTGACTAGCAAGGTTACAGGAAACTTTTGTTTCTTCATGGTCCTTTGTTTTAGCTGACTTTAACTCTAGTGGGTTTTCTTTAGTGTTAACTGACTCAGGTTGTGGTGCAGTTTTCACACCTTGACCAAGCAACTCTTCCTTATACAATGACGGTGCTTCATGACTCTTATCAATACTCAGTGTGAAAGAGCAACCTTCACCATACAGTGAATCATTATTTTGAACACAAGAAAGCCCAACACTTTTTCTTTTAGAAGGTTGGAATATTTGTTTTAACTTCTCTTGATTAGCTAACTTTTTCTTTTCTGATTCAGCAATTCTAGTGCTGCTCCTTCTCCTGTGCCTTTTTGTCTCTATGTTATCATCTGTTTCACTGTCAGCATCAATATTGTCTTCAACATTCACAGCAGACAGTTCATATTCTGTCTCAAGGTTTTTCCCTTTTACAATAACTGTTTTTGTTTCTCGCACAGTGTTACCAGAACACAAATCATCTTTCTCAATACTATCATTATTTATAACCAGTTTGTCATTGGTGCTCTTATAACTGACCAAAACTTCATGCTGTATTTTTTTCTTGGATGGGGAAGAAACATTAACTTTCTCAGGGCTGCAGGACCTGCTTCTGAGACCACATGTTTTGTTGGAATATATTACATATTTAGCCTCTTGCTTGTTACTCTTCCCATCTGCAGTGTTATCACTGGAGACTTTTAGCGAGTCAAATTCACGAGTCATCCCACAGTTTACACGAAGTGTCACATTATCAGATAAGGGGTCTAACATATTCTCCTTTGTACTCTCCATAACCCAACCAGAAGACTTTTCATCCTGAACATGTTCACTTCTAAATATATCTAAATTGGAATTACACGAATTTGCTGTACTGTTCATAATGTGACCATCAGAACCCTTATTCTGTTCACCAGTAGAATCCTTTGAATCTGAACTATATGTTGCTGTAATAGTTTTACTGTGAATAATCTGATGAGAAGAATTTTTATCCTGAACATGTTCACTAGAATTATATGTATTAGTTGCTATGCAATCCATAATCTGATCAGAGGACTCTGTATTCTGTTCACTAGTAGATACTTCAGAACTGGAATTACATGTCACAGTTGCTGTATTGTCTATAATCTGATCAGAGGACTCTGTATTCTGTTCACTAGTAGATACTTCAGAACTGGAATTACATGTCACAGTTGCTGTATTGCCTATAATCTGATCAGAGGACTCTGTATTCTGTTCACTAGTAGATACTTCTGAACTGGGATTACATGTCACTGTTGCTGTATTGCCTATAATCTGATCAGAGGACTCTGTATTCTGTTCACTAGTAGATCCACCTGAACTGGGATTATATGTCACAGTTGCTGTATTGTCTATAATCTGATCTGAGGATTCTGTATTCTGTTCACTAGTAGATCCACCTGAACTGGGATTATATGTCACAGTTGCTGTATTGTCTATAATCCGATCTAAGGACTCTGTATTCTGTTCACTAGTAGATCCACCTGAACTGGAATTGTATGTCACAGTTGCTGTATCGTCTATAATCTTTTCAGAGGACTCTGTATTCTGTTCACTAGTAGATCCACCTGAACTGGAATTATATGTCACAGTTGCTGTATTGTCTATAATCTGATCTGAGGACTCTGTATTCTGTTCACTAGTAGATACTTCTGAACTGGGATTACATGTCACAGTTGCTGTATTGCCTATAATCTGATCAGAGGACTCTGTATTCTGTTCACTAGTAGATCCACCTGAACTGGAATTGTATGTCACAGTTGCTGTATCGTCTATAATCTTATCAGAGGACTCTGTATTCTGTTCACTAGTAGATCCACCTGAACTGGGATTGTATGTCACAGTTGCTGTATTGTCTATAATCTGATCAGAACACTCCATAATTTGTTCACTCGCAGGAACATCTGAATTATAATTACATGTTATAGAGGTTGCTTTACTGTCCATAATCTGATCAGAATCATCCTTATTCTCCATAATTTCACTAGTCAAACCTGATTTAGAATTACAGGTCATAATAGTATCTGTATTTTTACTACACTCTGTACTAACATTTTCACTTGCTGTGTTAGCTTCAAAATGTAGCAAATTACCTTTATGTGATGCCGTGTTATTGTTGGTCTTTGTTAGTTTAATTCTGCTCTTCCGTTTTGTCCATCTACTTTGTCTGTTACGCTTTTTTCTCTTCATCAGGTTCCCCTTTTTGTCTCCTCCTTCCATCTCTACTTTGTCTATATTGATATTTATACTGGGAATGCAGGGTTTATGTATATCTTCTGAATCTGTCTCTTTCCCTGATGTACTGTTTTTCTCATTTTGCTCAGACTTCTGTTTTTTCTTTGCAGCAAGTCTAATACTACTTCTCCGTATATTTGGTTTATTTGTACTTTCTTCTTGGGTACCAAATACACTGATAGCGGGAGTGGAAGCAAATACACACACATCTTTAACCAAGGCCTCATTATCTGTTCTTACCTCATCTTTAACTTCTAGATTCTGTGCTTCATTTTCACAATATACACCAGTCTTATCTCTGATATTTGTCATACTCAAATTTTCACAATTTACAAAATCTTCAGAAAATGAACATTCCTGTGAGGATTCATCACCCTTCACAGATGATGATGAGAGCCAAGATTCATGTTGCTTGGAAGATGAGGATGATAGTGGTGATAATAGTGCAACAAGTTGATTCATCATAACAATTTTCTGAGTGTTCATTTCATGAACCGGACTAGAGAAACTGGGGACAGCTTGCTCTGCATAAGCTGTTGAAATATTAACATTGGCATCCTTTACAGTAGATTTATTTTCCTCAGTGGTTTCCTGAGTTGTATTAATGATATGTGTGGCTTGGTTACAACTGCCTCTGCCTTGTTCTACAGTGAGATTCTCTCTACTTCCAGTGCAAATTCCACCATTTTCTTTGTTAGATTTATCAACATTATCACTGAAAAGTTGCTCACTCACAGTGTCACACACTGTGAGTGTCACAGTGTCACACACTGTTAGTGAGCAACTCTCATTATCTTCTGTAGTAGGCACACTAGTATTATCACATAAATCTTTCTCAATTACAGTGGTTTGACCATTGCTATAAGGTCCTCTATCTTTTGTAGTATTTTTATTGTTAGTAAGACCTTGTTTTTTCTCAGTATTGTCTCCATCTTCAATAAGGCTCCCACTGTCTCCTTCACTGGACAGAGGTATGGTGCTACCTTCACACTCTCTACCATTCTTTACACTGTCTACATTTCCATGCAAAATCCCTGTACTGCAAACATCTACTTTAAGTCCTGATGCATCTACTGCACTATTTATATTATCTGTTAGGTCAGGACATTCCAGACTATTTTCTAAGTCGCCAACTGTTTTCTCAGATTCTGTATTGCTTATTATGGTTTCCAGATTTTTATTTTGATTGAGCAACTTTTGATAAGCCAACTTAATGTCTTGAATACGACGAAATTCACCACCCGTTTTTCCAGAGTCTAAACTCTTATCTTTAGTTTTTGAATTACTGAAAGGTTTTCCCACCTCTGTCAAAGTTTTAACAGTGGAATTATGAGAGTTCAAGTGTTGAGGCTCTGCCTTCTCAACTGTAACCTTTGCCTTGTTAGTCACTGTTAATGTTTCATCAACAGCAACGTCAGTAGTGATATTCCCAACACTGTTGGATTCTTGGTGATGGTTAGTACATAATGTAATTTGTTCATTACTTAAGTTTAATGTATTTTGGTCATTACCAGTGTGTAATGCATCTAAATCATTACTCGAGTCTAACATATCTTGATCATCACTAGTGAGTAATCCCCTCAGATCATTACTACAGTTTAATATATTCTGATCATTATTATTACATGATACAGCATGATCATTGCTAGTATGTGATGTAGTTTGGTCATTACTTGAGAGCCTATCCATACAAGTAACACTTACTCCATCGTTCTGTTTCTCTGAAGAAGCATCTCGGACAGCAGCTGATAAATTAACCTCAGCAGAGACCACCACCAAATCATCAGATACACCAGGATTTTTACTCTCAGTAGCAGGTTCTGCCACTTCTAATATCTTTTCCTTACTGGGACTATCATTATCTGTATTCCTTATGGTTGCATGACTATCTTGACTATCATCAATAGAAAAGCTTTGTGAAAACTGAAAGCGTTGAAGTATATGTGCATTTCTGGCAGTTTTACTAGTTTCCTCCTCATCAGGATCTTCAGAATCTGAAAGCCTGAAGTCATCCAGTATACTGTCTGCTCGTTCCTGAGTTGCATCAGTGACTGAAAATCCTTCCGATAACTGTGACACAAATTTCTTGGGTGCCTCATTACAAGAATCATCAGAAGAATCACTAAAGGAGCCAAAGAAGTCATCATTAGACCCATGGAAGAGTTTGTCAGAACATTTTTTCAAATTACTTTCTATCTCATCATTCTCTCCTGTAGATAGCACACCTTTCTCTTCTGGGAGTGAGAATGAACTTTCCAAACAATCCAATTTTTCAGGAGGTTTCATGTCATTGAGAATCTGTCTGATGATGTCCTCTCCATTTTCTAGATCAACATAGGTGTGGCCGCCAAGCCTGCTATCACTATTATTCATATCAGATTTTATCTTTGTTTCAAACACCTTCGGTTCAGCAGCTCTGGCATTCTCAACTTGCTTGGTCTTTTCTATCAAAGGGCTGTTATCTTTATTAAAGTCATCATCCTCAGAATCCATTATTGATGGTATTCTTTTAACCTTCAGTTCTTCTCTGCTTTTTCTTCGCTGTCTCACACCAGGTTTGTCATCAGTAGTATCAGATTTAATTACTTTGTTGTCAAATAGTGTGTCACAGCTGGTTGAGCCACAAGTGACTTTATTTGTGCAAGTAATGCTATTAAAATCTGCAAATACCTTCAATTTAGCAGCTACTGTGTTCTGCACATCCTCCTGCTCCTCCTCTTGTAGTAAAGGATCATGGATAGTGTTTCCAGGCTTAGAATGCCTAAGTGATGGAATTCTATGGAGCTTTTGTTCTCTGTTTTTTCTCTGCTTTCTCACATTGCTATTATTAGTATCAGATTTTATAGTCATTTCAAACGAGGCATCATGGATGGGTGAGCTGCGAGTGGCTTTATTGAAGCAAGTAGTGCCATTAAGGTTAGGAGCATTTGTCAAAGTCTTCAAGTTAGTGTCTCTTTTGTTTATTACATGCACGTTCTTCTGTATTAAAGGATCACTAGCCATGTCACCCTCCTCCTCAGAATCCATAATTGAAGGTATTCTATGAAGCTTTTGTTTTCTGCTTTTCCTTTGCTTCATCATACGAGCTCCACCATCACCATTGTCGGATTTTATTTCAGTCAATTCGAACGAAGTGTCACAGTCGCTTGAGTTATGGGTAACATTACTGAAACCTGTGGTGACCTTAAGCTTTGAAGGAGTTGCAAATGCTTTTAATTTAGCAACTCTTGGGCTCAGTACATGCCCATTGCTTTGTATTAAAGCTTCTCCATTAATATTAATGTCATCATCATCCTCAGAATCCATAATTGATGGAATTCTTTGAGGCTTTTCTTCTTTACTGTGTCTCCTCTGTATTCCAACATGTTTTGACTTCTGGTCATTAGTTTTCTTTTCTGCTAATTTTGATTTTGAAACTTTAACCTCATCCTTTACTGGCTCTTGTATAGTGGACCTTCTTCTTGTAACAACACCTTCAGATTTAATCTGTTTCTTTTTTAATTCATCTTTTTCTTTACCAGCAACAGTTACCATCACTTTTGACTCCTCCTCAGAATCTAGTATCAATTTATCAAGCTGCTTGGCTTCCTTGGCCAGAACTTTAGAGGAAATATTTTTTATGTCCTCATCATAGTGATAATCCTCATACAAATCACTAAGTCCAACATCAAAGTCATCTAGCCAATTTTCTAAAGATGGTAAGGAAGCGATTTCAACTAGATTTTTCTTATATTTTCTTTCCTCCTTTTCACGGAATGCCTTGTACTGAGAGCAGAGAACATTCTCACTTACTTTCAGCAGAGACTGCAGACGATGCCACACAGCAGATTCAATGCCTCCTGGTAAACACCCTGCAATGTGAATTGCAACTTCAAATTGTGTTCAACGGCTTCCCATGCCAAATCTATTTTGGTCATTCATTCTTATGTAAATATTAAGAAAATTAGAGTGAATATTATAGAGATAATGTCTATGAAACCCAAATTGAACAAAATCTGAATTAAAATTTATTATGCATTTATAATTTTGTATTATTCATGGTTTCTAGCCAGGAGGACTTCTAAGTCAGGTAACCCGGCAATTTTGTAGGGATGACAACATATATACAGTGGACCCTCGCTATTCGAACGCTCCAAAACTCACCCTTTTATGTAAGTTTATTATTGTAAGTGCTTTTATAAGTGTATTTTTGGGGGTCTGAAATGGACTAATCTAATTTCCATCATTCCTTATGGGAATAAATTTGTTTGGTAACAGCACTTGAACAGCATTCTGGAATGAGGGTGAGTTTTGGAGTGTTCGAATAGCGAGGGTCCACTGTACACTGTATGTTGTATTTCTTAGCCAGTTGGCCAACCCAAACTGCCCTAAAATACCACATATATTCTAAGTCGTTGTTTAAATTCCAAAATTTCAAGCAAAAAGAGAGGAGGCTGACCTATTTATGAGTAACACTTTTGAGATGCTTATTTTGGAAGAATGAAAATACAATTTGACATGTGTTTGCTGACCTCTTTCATACAGTAGCATCCCATAATCTCTGGCCACCTTCAGACTCCAGAGCGCCTTCTTGCTGTTGCGTTCGAAGTGTAGCCGACGATCATCAATGAAGTCCTTGAGCTCGCTAATTTCACCTGTGGTACAGAAGTAATAATTAAGGTGTGCTGAATTTAATCATTCAAGTCACAATTTCAAATCATTAGAAATTCATATTATTACTTTCATGGAAAAGCACTAAATCCATGGGGGTTATATAACACCTGGGGGACGAGAGGAAATCATGTTCACTTAAAGGAAGAAGTCAGCTCCCATTCCTCAGTTCAAGAACCTGTCATAAGCATCAAGAGGCTACAAATGCATAGAATTTTGAACAAAAATTGTAAATATAAAATACAAAGATATAAAATATAAATAAAAACCAATGAAAAGATAGGTCAAGAGGCTTTAAATAAATATTCTTAATTTATAGTCTAGCAAAAATATTCTGGTATGTTTACTATGGTAGTTCTCGATATTTATAAAATATTTAAGGACGAGAAAACTGGAATTTTAACCCTTTCGGGGTCGGTGCCGTACTAGTACGTTTTACGAGCAGGGGTTGGTGCCGTACTAGTACACCCAAATTCTAGCGGCCTCAATTTATGCAGAAAACGTCTGGTAGGCATACATATGAAAGAATGGGTCTGTGTGGTCAGTGTGCGTAGTATAAAAAAAATCCTGCAGTACACACTGCATAATGAGAAAAAAACTGACCGTTTTTTTTTTCAATTAAAACAGCGACATTGCAGTCGATTTTCGTATGGTATTTATTGATGTATTCTCGTTTTCTTGGTCTCATTTGATAGAATGGAAGATATATTACAGAAATAGAGATGATTTTCATTGGTATGACAATGACAAGTACCTTGAAATTGAGCTCAAAGTAGCAAAAATGTTCGATTTTTGACGATGTTCAAGAGTAAACAAATCACACCATGCGTCCAATACACATCAACTGGCGAGTCTTATATTCATGCACAAGTGCTCTGATATTATTTATACCATTTTTACAATAATGCAGTTGTATACATAACAGTAAATCTTCTGTTTTTTGTGAGAATAAAAATTCAAAATGGAAAGCAAAAGTAATGGAACAGGGGCCTGGAGACATGGCTAATGAACAGAGAACATGTTATTTTAGTTCCAGGAATGTCTGCTTTGTTTACTCTGGACCCTATTTTGAAATTGGCATCGTTTGAAATTTGTGTGAAATTGGAAAATTGCCATTTTCTGACCACTATTTTGGGTAGATGAAATTGGTAAATAGGCAGTTTCTTCTACTCATTCGATAGAAGAAATGGAGTTCTAGCGAAATAGCTATAATTTTAGGAGACTGAAACATTGGAATTTGCCGAAAATAGGGCTCGAAGTGGGTGAAATCGCCGATGCGTCAGTGTCATAGATACCGATAACTTAGCGAAAGCATAATTTCGTTAGTTTTCGATCAAATTTCATAATTTTGGTGGTGTTATGATCGGAAAAAGATTCTCTATCATTCCATAAGAAAAAATTAATTTTTTTTTCCAAAACATTTTCGACCCCAGGAACACTTTCCTGCGAAGGCCTGTCAACCCCTAAAGGGTTAAACACACCACCGATAAACTGTCAACACAGAATAAGAGAAAAAATGGTACGGTGATATACCTTACCTTTGATATACCTTTGAAGAGTTTTGAGAGTTTAGCTACTCTTGGAGACCGGCCATGGGCCAGGCTCATCTGGGGCTTGCCTGGTCAACCAGGCTGTTGCTGCTGGAGGCCCGCTGCCCAACATATCCATCACAGCCTGATTGATCTGGCACCTGGTGAAGATATTTGTCCAGTTTCCTCTTGAAGTCTTCTACACTTGTTCCAGCTGTGTTTCTGTTATCTTCTGGTAAGATGTTGAATAGTCTGGGACCCCGGATGTTGATACACTGTTCCCTTATTGTCCCCACCACACCCCTGTTCCTCACTGGGTTTATTTTATACTTCCTCCCATATCTCTCACTCCAGTATGTTGTTATGGCAGTGTGCAGATTTGGGACCAGGCCCTCGAGTACTTTCCAGGTATATATTATCATGTATGTATCTCTCTCTCCTCTGCTCCAATGAGTACAATTTCAAGACTTGAAGGCATTCCCAGTAATTTAGGTGCTTTACTGGCTCAATGTTAGCATTAAATGATCTCTGTACGTATTTGTTCCAGCTCTGATATTTCTCCTGCTCTGAATGGGGCCGTCAGCACTGAGCAATATTCTAAATGAGGGAGCACTAGCGATTTGAAGAGTGTCACCATCAGCGTTATTTCCCTTGTTTTGAAAGTTCTCAATACCCACCCTGTTATCTTCCTGGCTGTCGTGATCTTTGTCTTGTTATGGTCATTAATAAAAGAAAGGTCAGCTGACATAATTATTCCCAGGTCTTTTACATGTTCCTTTCGTTCTGTTTGGTGACCCTCTTGAGTTTTGTATAACAGTGTTCCTTTTGAGTTCTTCATTCTTTCCATACCTAAGCAGCTGGAACTTATCACCACTGAACGTCATGTTGTTCTCCACTGCCTACTGAAAAACCCTGCTTATGTCTTCCTGTATTTTTTCAGTATCCTCTACTGTAGTGACTTTCATGCTTATTTTAGTGTCAGCTGCAAATGATGATACAAAAGTGTGATGAGTGTTTTTATCTATGTCTGCTATGAGGATGAGAAACAGCAGAGGTGCCAGGACAGTGCCTTGGGGCACAGCTTTTGACCTCGTTGATGCTGGATCTTGCTCTATTTATTACTACTTTTTGTGTTCTGTGTGTTAGGAACCCGAAAATCCATCTGCCTACCTTTCCTGTAATGCCCATGGCCTTCATTTTGTGCGCTAACACTCCATGATCGCATTTGTCAAACGCCTTTGCAAAATTTGTGTAAATCACATCTGCGTTTTGATCATTTTCCAGTGCCTCCGTAATTGTCATAATGGTTCAACAACTGTGACAGGTATGATCGTCCTGCTCTAAAACCATGCTGGTTCCGGTTATGCTGGTTGTGCTGGTCCATGAAATTTGTAATCTGCCGTCTCATCACACTTTTGAAGATTTTTATGATGTGAGAAGTGAGGGGTACTGGAAAAAGACACTTGTGCACAGTTCAGAATATGTATTAGGGGACACATTTCCTCTAATACATGTCCTGAACTGTACATAAGTGTCTTTTTTCACACAAAATGAGAGGTCTAAAATGCTTATGCAAACTCCTTAATGTTATCAATACTTTAGTTTAAGAAGCATGTGTAAACATTTTCAATATTACAAGTTAAACAATTCACAACAGATGTTCAGAAAGTTACTCAAATACACAAAAATTGGAAGGAAATCAAAATTACCATATGTAAGAGCTGGTAAATGAACCACTTTGTATTTTGAGATTCTAAGATCAGCTGCCAGTACTATGTACACAATTTATTACTCTCAGGGTACATACTGTAATGTGAAATTCTCATTTCATCTCCAGCAGTGTTACCAAATCCCTAACACTGGTATGAGCTGCTCCACTATACAGCCTCTCCTCACTTACGACGGAGTTTCGTTCCTAAGACCACGTCGGTAAACGAATTCATCGCTAAGCAAGAAGCATACTTTACTGGTAGTGGATTCATGTTAACCATCTTTGATATTGTTTTAATGTCACCTCTGCACCATTTATAACATTTCTGGTATATTTTTAAATGTTTATACAGTAGTGTACTGTATATTGTAATAAAAATAATAGAGGAAATCAGCTCTAATATACAATATTTAGGTATGCATACTGGTTAGAGAGCCGGTCGTAAGTCTGAGTCATCAATAATTTAAAAAAATAAATTAACATACCATCTCCTGCTGAGGCAGGTGACCTGAAAAAGAAGCAACACTTTCACCATTACTCACCCCATCACTGTCTTGCCAGAAGCATTCCAATACTACAGCTCAAAACTGTAAAATATCCCCACCCCTCCTTAAGACTGCAGGCACTGTACTGTCCACCTCCAGTATACGTACTTAAGTCCAGCTAACTGGGTTCCCTGAATCCCTTCATAAATGTTACCTTGCTCACACTCAAAAAAAAAAAAAAAAAAAACTAAATATAAGAAAATACAGGATTTCCTATGATTTACTACAGAGGTTGAGTGGGGACAGTGCAGTTCAGAGGGTCATTTAAACTTCGATATTTGCACGATTCTAGCAAGGCAGCTACTGAATAAATGATGGTGAATACATCATCTTTGTGCTCCACTATGTGGAAAATGAAAAATGTGGTATAAAAAATTACCCAAACAAGACTGGAAAACATTTCATTAATAAATAAAAAATACAATTAACAAGGACACAAAAGCATTAGCACAACAGCAGTACGTAAGCCTAGCTTTAAAAAAGATTTACTAATCTTATCAAGATATCATCTTCCTTATCAGTAAGATTGTATAGCTGCCTTTGTGTTCATGAGCCATACTAGTCCACAACAATCCACAGTTCATGTACACAGGACTGCAAATACACTTTTTTCAAATAATCAGTTTACACTGTTCAGTACAAAACAAAGGAATAATTGAAAAAAGGTAAATGATGTCTGTGAAGCCTTCTTATCTCCTACAACCAGATGATTACCATTATTTTTTCATAAAAGCTTAATTTCTAAATTTCTCCGTGAGCAAACCCAGACGAAGTTAAGTGCATAATACGTCAAGTGCTGATAAACTTGACTACTGGTGTAAAATAGATCTCCAGTCAGTAATTAATACAAAATGATTTTTATATACATTTTGCTGCTAACAGTGGGAAACATAGTGTGCCATCCTGAGAGAGTTATTGTTAAGCTAGCCAATGGTGGTACAAGTCGACCCATACTAGTGCAACCCCTTAAGCACAACCATGAACACCTGGTACAACCCCTGGAACACAACCATGAACCTCTTGGTATTTCCACAACAATAGACAAAAACCTGGTCCCACTTTCTCAAGCCTTAACTCGAGGACAACCACATAAAGAAGAGAATAAAGGTAAGGTGGTAGAGTTTGAGAAAGGAACAAATTCTTTGCAGAAAAGTGTTAATGATTCAGATACAGCACCACACAATACTGATGTGGATAGAAAAGGTGCAGAAGAAAAATATTCACAGAATCATACTCAAAAAAGTGTGGTAACATCTCAAAGGGAGTCAGCAAATGACAAAGTATACACTAAACATACAACTCACAGTGCTACAGTTGCTGAAGTCAACTCCTTTTATATAGATATAAATGTGGAAGATAACCTAAGGGTAGGCAGAGACATTGATGAAAATATAGAAGTCCTTAATACTAAAATTATCACTCCCCAAACAACCATCAAAAGCACAAAAAAAATATTGACTACAGAAATACCTCATACACCTAAAATTCCCTTGGAGCAAACAAGCACCCCACAAAGCACAAGAGATGCAGGCGTCTCACCGTCAACGGCACCTCCCGTGCTTCCCTGTCACGAGTTGTGCATTGCAGCTCTAAACAAAACAGTATTATACGGGGACACCAGCTTAGTACTCGGCCAAGGCTCAGACCTGACGCTTGTCTGTGAACTTCCACTTAATGTCAGTCTTTATATAGAGAATCTCATCTGGCTCTTCCATCCCGACAACAGCCCTGAAGGTCAATGTTCTCTCACCACACAAGAATTCCTCCCTTCTTGTTATGGATTCCAGAGCATCAAGAACACTGATGACCGCAATGCTACCTTTCTCAGAGAAACCATCACGTTGAGCAACATCCAGACTAACCATACAGGTCAATATATGTGTCAGGTGAGTCCTGCTCTTGCCTAATATAGGTACTAACAAGTTGTATGCAATTCTTAATTTGTATTGTCGATCCTTTACTTGCTATAATGGTAATTTAACTTTATTATTACAATAGATCATCTCTTATCCAGCAATTGTAGAGCACCTGTACAAATAGTGCAGAACAGAAATGAACAAAAATTAAGGACCATATAAAACTATGCAATTATCCAATTTTTTAAAATTCAGGGCAACCTTTTCCTGATGGAACCAAGTACTTGATGCTCTACCATAATATGTATAGAAATGTCAGATTATTACCGGATTCTCTTAATACTAATTCACCTGAAAAACATGCAAGCTGTATTAATTTCCTCATCACAACTGTTATAACTTCAACTATAAAGCACCCTGCTTGGGTGGAAGATGGCCAGTGAACTGAAAAAAAAAAATTACAATCTTTATATGAAATGGAACATACTGTTAACCTGTCACTGTAATGGTCAAGGGAGGTACCCCTCATTTCCAATCCTAGTGCAGAACTGTGTATCTCATGGAAAAAAACAAATATATGAACACATCCAAATATCCAATGCCTCTCCCTCTCTTGCTTCTCTCTCTCTCTCACTACCTCTTCATCTTTATCACCACCTCCAAGCAATCCCACCTGTACAAACATGTAATATATTCCTGTTAATGGTTTCTTGAGCCTTATCCCTATCTTCATCCTTTCGAATTTATGTGGTCTGGGCTGAGACCAGACCACATAAATTAGAAAGGAAATTCATGTATAACCTGAATAAGACTTTTTTAAGACCCACACGGGAGAGTGAAACATACTGAATGGACATTGTTGAAAGATATGTCTTTCCTCTCGTAGGCTCATGAAACAAAGAAAAAACAGTCTTAGCAATTCACTCAGTTTACAAAAACACTACAATAGGCTTCCAGCTTAACACATTCCATATATGCCAGCTCACATTCTAAACACCAGCACTCACCTGGATAATTGCTGTCTACCAGAATTGGCAAACTCATTCCTTGCTATCGTTCCAGAAGAGCACACAGACAATAACAATTCTAATCCTCCACCAAAACACAGCATCCCCACCCATCACTCAGAGTGTAAATACTCAATTGTATTTCTAGCCTCCAAAACTCAAGTCTGGCTTGCTGGTTTCCTGAATCTCTTCAAAGATGTTAGATTTTTTCCTAGTCCAAGAGCATGTACTCGCATACCTGTTGGAGGTAAAAGCCTCCTACATCTCAAAACAATTTACAAAATACACATACTTCTTCAACTCTTCCTGAGACACCCTCCATCTTCCATCCATCCCAGATTTCTACACCCTTTTACTCCATTTCTAAGGGACCAAGTTACTATTTTACCACATCAACCATTTCCCACCAAGGTAGGGTGACCCAGAAAGGGAAACAATCACCATTATTCAATCAATAGCTATCTTGCCAGAAATATACAGACACCACAATTGAACTGACTCTTCAAACTGCGACAACCCCACCCATCCATCAGAGAACAGGCACTACCCACCTCCAGGACTGTAACATCCTCACCCATCCTTCATAGTGCAGGCACTGCCCACCTCCAGCACTGTAACATCCCAACCCATCCTTCATAGAGCAGGCACTGAACATCCCACTTCCAGGACTCAAGTCTGACTAACAGGTTACCCAGAGTCCCTTCATAAATGTTACTTTGCTCACACTCCAACTTGTCTCTGCTCACCCTAATCTATTAAGACAGCTTTTGCATTAATACAAATTGAGGGAGGTAGACTTCTTTGGTAAATATTCCAAGATTAATACACAGTACAAAAGTTTTTAACAAAATAATAATCACAGTACAGTGGAACCCCGGTTAACGAACACCCCGAAAATCGTGCAATTATGTAAGTATAATATTGTAAGTGCTTGTGGAAGTGTATTTTTGGGGGTCTGAAATAGACTAACCTAAATGACATTTTTTCTTAAGGAAGTAAATTCGTTCGGTAATGGCACTTG
Source organism: Cherax destructor (assembly GCA_009830355.1). NCBI lineage: Eukaryota > Metazoa > Arthropoda > Malacostraca > Decapoda > Parastacidae > Cherax > Cherax destructor. Next base: position 43,094 of record WNWK01001508.1, on the reverse strand, counting down.
AGCAGGCTTCTGCAATGAATTTTTTTCGTTAACCGGGGTTCCACTGTACACAAGTTTAAAAAAATAATACACAGTACATAAGTTTTAAAAAAGAACAATACGTACACAGTACATAAGTTTTAAAAAAGAATAATACGCAGCACATAAGTTTAAAAAAATAATACACAGTATGTAAGTTCTAAAAAAAGAATAATACACAGTACAGTGGACCCTCGGTTAACGAATACCCCGGAAATCGTGCAATTATGTAAATATAATTTTGTAAGTTCTTGTGGAAGTGTATTTTTGGGGTCTGAAATAGACTAACCTACGTGAAATTTTTCCTTAAGGGAGTAAATTCGTTCGGTAATGGCACTTGAGCAGACTTCAGGAGTGAAGTTTTTACGAAACTCGGGGGTCCACTGTATATAAGTTTTAAAAAATGGGGTTAAGTAATAATACCCTCCATTTCATTTTACAGGTGCAACTAACATGTTGCTTAAACAGTAAAGAGCACACCATGAGCGAAGAACGCATTCTCTACATAAGAGTGTGGATGTCCAGCTACGTCCTCGATCTAGCCGTGACCGGGACCGTGGCTGCAGCACTCCTGCTGCTTGTAGCCGCAGTCACCTACTATTTAACTCGACGTCAACACGACGATTACGCTATTGTTGACGACATGAGAGAGATCAAGCCATCAACAGTGCTCCACATGCCATTAATTGATGACCAAGATAATGACAGCTTTGATAGTAACTTTGATGAATAAAACTAGTACTTATTAATGCAGTGCAATACCCTACATTAACTAAGGATTGTGTTAATGTAGTTAATTAAGATACTTTATGATGCTGCAAAGCTTTAATCTTTGCCCCTAACATAATCTTTCTCTTACGCGTATAAAAAATGTATTGTGTACGAGGACACGCCTCTTTTTTTTTTTTACATGTACTCACTGTACTCAAATATTGAGAACACCGTATAATTATGAAGATTGATTATAATTATTATTTTTTCCGCATTTCTCAAATAGGATTACAGTGGTACCCCAAGTTTTGGACATACAGTGGTACCTCGACTTACGATGGTCCCCAAACACACCCTTTTATGTAAGTTTATTTTTTTAAATGCTTTTGTAAGTGTAATTTTGGGGGTCTAAAAGGACTAGTCTATTTTACATCATTCCTTATGGGGATAAATTTGTTTGGTAATGGCACTTGAACAGCATTCTGGAATGAAAAAATATCGTAAGTCGAGGTACCACTGTAATTCGTTCCAGAAGGCTGTTCAAGTGCCATTACCGAACGAATTTGTTCCCATAAGGAATAATGTAAATTAGATTAGTCCGTTTCAGACCCCCAAAAATACTTACTAAAGCATTTACAATAATACACTTACATAATTGATTGAGTTGGGAACTGTATGAAACTCGGGGTACCACTGTACATACATGCAGACACCATTTTTATTTATTTTTTTTTATACTACTATGAATTAATGAGTAAATGTGTTTTCTGTTAACTAATCCAGACTTATCATTATAAAAATGATATATAATACTGACAAACTGGTGATTTAGACATGTATAACATGGGGGATATCTTTATTTTGAAGACTTCCAAAAGATGTCTTCAAAATAAAGATACTGATGTGTTGCATGCGTGTCTAATTCATAAGATTATAATATTGGCCAATGATGATGAAAAAATTATTATTTAACCTACTGAAGATATTTTGTTAATTGCAATAGAATAAACAAATTACAACTGTTTAAGCCCCTATATTGTGCAGCTAAATCCAAGTATCCTTACTGCATCTATACTGTAATAAGAATAGCCTACCCCATCATTATAGCTACTATGCCATATAACATTTCCTATCCTTATTATTTTTTTTAATGCACTGGTAGTATCCCACCAAGGCAGGGTGACCTAAAATGAAAAATGAGTTTCTCTTTTTACATTTAGTAATTACCAAATGTAAAAATTATAAAAAGATAAAAATAAAATTATTCTTTTTAGATCACCCTGTCTCAGAGGGATATGGTCGGTGCATTAAAAAAAAATTATTTATACAGAATGGTTTACTAGCCCCTTGATCCTAGCATTTTAGTCACCTCTTAAGACACACATGGTTCCTATCTTAACATAATGCCTTGATTTTCTTTTCCATTAAGCTACTTCTCTACTTATGTCCTATCATCCTATACATTACCTTGGGTATCCTCTTTACAAGGCCTAGCATTATTTATCTTCACTTATGCAATTCTCACCATTTTTTTTTTTTCAACAAACCGGCCATATCCCATCAAGACAGGGTGACCTAAAAAGAAAAGCGAGTTTCTCTTTTTAAATTTAGTAATGTATACAGAAGGGGTTACTAGCCCCTTGCTACTGGCATTTAAATCGCCTCTTACTTCCCCATCTATGACATACAATATCTTTCATAGACTTCTCTGTTAAGTATTCTTCCTGATCAGCTTTGATCTTACACCTTTGATGAGTTCTGAAAATTTTTTTACTCCCAGAGCCTGGCATTGGCCCAGGCACAGAGTGCACCATAATCCATCATTTCACAAACCCTCATTTTACTTTTTACCACCATATACTTTCTACCATCATATACTTTCAATTTACTTTGCACAATGCAGAATTCATAACCTACTTTCTATAATCTCCCAGGCAACTTCCAACACTACTGAATCATCAGTAAAAATAAACTGCATGGCAGAAATGTGTCTTTCTGTCTAGCTTCATCATCCCCAAATTCTAGTAAAATATTCAGAGCAGTAATTCTGCTAGCAAATTGTCAAGCAAAGTTGTCATTTCTTTATTCCCTCCGAACACAATTAACCCTTTGGGGGTCAACAGGCCTTCTCGGAAACCTGTTCCTGGGGTCGAAAATTTTTTGGCAAAAAAAAAAAAAAAAAAAAAAATTTCTTATGAAATGATAGAGAATCTTTTTCCGATCATAACGCCACAAAAATGATGAAATTTGATCGAAAACTAACGGAATTATGCTTTTGCGAAGTTAGCGGTATCGATGACATTTACGCATCGGCGATTTCGCCCACTTTGAGCCCTATTTTCGGCAAATTCCAATATTTCAGTCTACGAAAATTATAGCTATTTCGCTAGAACTCCATTTCTTCTATCGATTGAGTACAAGAAACCGCCTATTTATCAATTTCAACTACCCAAAATAGTGGTCAGAAAATGGCAATTTGGCCAATTTCACACAAATTTCAAACGATGCCAATTTCAAAATAGGGTCCAGAATAAACAAGGCAGACATTCCTGACACTAAAATAACATCTTCTCTGTTCATTAGCCACGTCTCCATGCCCCTCTTACATTACTTTTGATTTTCATTTTGAATTTTTATTCTCACAAAAAACAGATGATTTACTGTTATGTATACAACTGCATCATTGTAAAAATGGTATAAATAATATCAGAGCACTTGTGCATGAATATTAGACTTGCCAGTTGATGTGTATTGGACGCATGATGTGATTTGTTTACTCTTGAACATTGTCAAAAATCGAACATTTTCGCTACTTTGAGCTCAATTTCAAGGTACTTGTCATTGTCAAATCAATCAAAATCATCTCTATTTCTGTAATATATCTTCCATTCTATCAAATGAGACCAAGAAAACGAGAATACATCAATAAATACTATACGAAAATAGACTGCAAAGTCTCTGTTTTAAACGAAAAAAACGGTCGGAGTTTTTTTCTCTCATTATGCAGTGTGTGGTGCAGGATTTTTTTTATACTATGCACACTGACCACACAGACCCATTCTTTCATATGTAGGGCTACCAGCCGTTTCCTACTTAATTTGAGGCCGCTAGAATTTACGAGTACTAGTACGGCACCGACCCCTGCTCGTAAAACGTACTAGTACGGCACCGACCCCCAAAGGGTTAACACACTAACTGTCTCCCACTAAGGCAGGGTGATCCATGACTCGCTCTATCACCGCCTTGCCAGAGGCGTGCGCCAATACTACAGTTAAAAACTGCAAATATCCCAACCCCTCCTTCAGAATGCAGGCTCTGTACTTCCCATCTCCAGGACTCAAAGTCTGGCTAACCGGTTTCCCTGAATCTCCTTGCATTTAGTTTATTATACACAATGTGCAATTCAACAAAAGCAGCTGTAGATTGAGACACTGTTTTCTAGCTTTTATATTTAAACAATGCTTTGACCTGGTAGAACACTCAACACTCTTGACAAAAGAGAAAAAAAATACAGTGGAACCTCGGTTTTCGTATGCCCCAGCTTGCATGTAAAACCACAGTTTGGGTGTCTGGAATGGATTAATTGGATTTACATTATTTCTTATGGGAAATATTATAAAAAATATAGAGAATAACCGTGGTTTTACAGGCAAGCTGGGGCATACGAAAACCGAGGTTCCACTGTACAACTCACAAAAGAACATACAGTGATACCTTGACTTACGAGTTCAATTTGTTCCGTGACCGAGCTCGTAACTCAATTTGCTCATAGTAGTACAGTGGACCCCCGGTGTTCGTCCTGCTCGAAACTCGCCCTTTTATGTAAGTGTATTTTTTTAAATGCTTTTATAAGTGTATTTTTGGGGTTCTAAAAGGACTAGTCTACTTTACATTATTCCTTATAGGAATAAATTTGTTTGGTAATGGCACTTGAACAGCATTCTGGAACGAAAAAATAACGAAAACCGGGGGTCCACTGTATATCAAATCAATTTTCCTCATTGAAATTAATTGAAATGACATTAATTCATTCCAGCCCGCAAAAAACCACCCCAATTTTTTTGTTACGGGTTTTTAAATAAGAAAAATGTATTTATAAATAAGAAATTATTTTTGCCTTTTTTGCCAGGTCCCAGCAATGTTTTAGAACTGCTGGAGTATATATGAAACTCCTTGAAGCACGGTGTAAGATGAGTGTCACTCCACTGCTGACAGTGAAGCAGTGGAGTGACATTTGATGAATGTGCACTGCTTTGGCTTTATTTTTCACTGTTACACATAAACATGTCTGTATCTGTCTTTCTGTCTGCCTGTGTTCCTGTCTTCTTGTCTCTCTACTTGTCTCTCTGTCTCAGAGAGAGTCGCTCATGAACCAACAGGTAAGGGCCTAAAATCTGGAACCCCCTGCCTGAAAACTCTAGAACTGCAGAAACAACCTCCATTTTCAAAAGCACCGTTAAAAAACATCTTATCTCACTTACGCACCCAACTGGTAGCTAACCACATGAAAACTACTTTATCTTGCACATATCCACAGCAAAATACACTTATTGATATCTGTGATTCCCCTTAATTTGCACATGACTGTAACCAAAATTCTAATACAATAGTTGTATTAGAATTTGTTACACAGTGGTTATTATCAAGGTTTTTGATATTTCCTCGGTATCTTGTGAGCAGCGGCGTATCTGAAGCTCGCTTGTAACTCGGATTTTGGCTCGCACCTCAAAGCAAAAAATCGACCGAGCGACAGCTCGTAACTCGGAAAACTTGTAAGTTGGGGTACTTGCAAGTCAAGGTACCACTGTATAACGTAAAATTAGTAAAGAATAGAGCTATGGTATTACCAAGAATGCAACACCCTGCTTGGGTGGGAAGCAGCCAGTATTAAAAACTATAAAAACACTTCAGTACATATTCAGCACACACAGTAGGACTCCTGCATCCATGGGGGATACGTTCCAAGACCTACCGCAGATATCTGAAATTGTGGAGAGTAGCGAACACTACTTACTATAAGTCATTTTTCGTTTACATACATACCTATGATAAAGTTTGATAAATTATGCATAATAAGTCGAGAATTAGCACATTTTCACCGATGGGAAGCACTTCATATCTTCTGTTAGGCTTTGAAGAACTGCCAACATCCCTGCATTTGCACTTTGGGACCATTATTAACCCTTTCACTGTCAAGACCCCTGCTCGCAAACTTGCTCTCAGTGTCGAAGAATTTAAAAAAAAAAAAATCTTATGAAATGATACTTTTCCCGATGGTAGTGAAACCAAAAGTATGAAATTTGATAGAAAACTTATGGAATTATGCTCTCGTGAAGTTAGCGGTCTCAGCGATATTTATGCATCGGCGATTTTGCCAACTTTGAGCCCTATTTTCGGCCAATTCCATTGTTCCAGCAGACCAAACTCATAGCTATTTCACTAGAACTCCTTTTGTTCTATTGACTGAGTACAAGAAACCACCCATTTACCTATTTCATACAAATTTCAAGGTCCAATTTCAAAATAGGGTCCAGAATTAACAAAGCAAACATTCCTAGCACTAAAACATTTTCTCTGTTCATTAGTCATGTCTCTAGGCCCCTCTTATATTACACTTGCTTTCCATTTTGAATTTTTATTCACACAAAAAATAAGATCTACTGTTATGCAGACTAATGCAGTATTGTAAAAATAGTATAAATAATGTCAGTGCATGAGCTCAATTTCAAAGTACTTTTAGTCTGTAAACTAGTCAAAATCATCTCTATTTTTGTAATATATCTTCCATTCTATCAAATGAGACCAAGAAAATGAGAATACAACCATAAATACCATATGAAAATACACAGCAGTGTCACTGTTTTAAAACAAAAACAGTCACAGTTTTTTTTCTCATTATGCAATGCGTGCTGCAGGATTTTTTTTTATACTGCGCACTGACCACACAGACCCATTCTCTCATATGTAAGCGTACCAGCTTTCTCCCACAAGATTGGAAGCCGCTAGAATTTTGGTGTATTATGAGACCAACACTGGCTTGCAAGCCGTAATATTATGGGACTGACAGTGAAAGGGTTAGGCAAAATTAAGGGGTATTTTCAGGCCAGGGTAAACTGTAGATAACTGAAACCACGGAAACTGGACCCGCGGATACGACAGTCCTATTGTACAATGAAACTTCAATTTAATGATTAATTTTCTTTTTAAAAGTTCACCATACATGGGAAATAATACAATAAGTCCTGGCACGCACTTTCACCATTATAACCTTCAAAACTAAAAAGTCCCCCTCAGTGTAAAATTTAAAAAAAAAAAAATTAAGAGAATCTTTTTCTAAATGTAATACAGTGGACCCCCGAGTTACGAACACCTGAACACCTCGGAAATCGTACAATTATGTAAGTGTAATATTGTAAGTGATTTTGTAAGTGTATTTTTGGGGGTCTGAAATGGACTAACCTACTTGACATTATTCCTTAAGGGAGAAAATTCGTTCGGTAATGGCACTTGAGCAGCCTTCTGGAATGAATTATGCTCGTAACTCGGGGGTCCACTGTAACACTAAAAATACAAGACCTTTTGTAAAACTTAATGAATTATGCAGGTGCATTTTATGCAACTGCAATTTTGACCACACTAGAGGCCTATTTTAGGCCAATTCCAGTGCTCACACTATCAATTGAGCACATACTGCCAATTCAACTATTAGAACTACCCCATAAAATGCCAAGAAATTGATAACTTTGTCTATTCAACACAGTCCAATTAAAAAAACAACAGCCTAAGCATTCCAGCTATCATTCCTCTGTTTGGAAATCACGTCCCCAGGCCTCTCCTATACAACATTTGCCCTCCATTTTGAATCCATCACACACAAAAAAAAAAAAAAATCAAAGTTGTTACCTATTTTTCGGCTAATAAAATATAACCAAGACTGCTTGGTCATAGTCTAGAGCAGGGATTCTAAACTGTTTTTACAATTACAGACTCCCAATGGATTGCCCAATATGTCCCCATACCTTCTTCACCACACTGTTGAAATCATCACCAGTCCTAATTTTGAAAGGAAATACACCATTTACAAGAATAAGAACTACAGTGGACCCTCGCTATTCGAACACTCCAAACTCGCCCTTTTATGTAAGTTTATTATTGTAAGTGCTTTTATAAGTGTATTTTTGGGGGTCTGAAATGGACTAATCTAATTTACATCATTCCTTATGGGAATAAATTTCTTTGGTAACAGCACTTGAACAGCATTCTGGAATGAAGAATGTTTGAATAGCGAGGGTTCACTGTATTAAGAAACACGCAAAAGTGGATACTGAAAGCACATAAAAGTTTTGTGGGATTTACCTGCTATCTTACATGTACACAAGACAGTAATCCTGAGGCCTGATCACAGACCTGGCCGCGGGGGCGTTGACCCTTGAAACCCTCTCCAGGTATACTCCAGTCCTATTAAGTATACCAGTATGGCTTCAAAAGATGCCAATAGCTTGGTTTTAGCAGCCTCGCCACCTCAATCTGCATTATACCTGGAGTACACCTAGAGGATATTTCAGAAGGAAAGGAGGTATGTCCCTGCAGCCTGGTCATGGACCAGGCCTGGTGGTGGATCAGGACCTGATCAACCAGGCTGATACTGCCGGCCGCATGCAAACCGACGTATGAACCACAACCAGGCTGGTCAATTAGACTTGATAATGATGATAGTTTATTCTAAAAACTTTCCTTTTAAAAATTGTTCAGAGATCAAGTCCCATACCCCCATTATTTGGTTCCCATACCCTCATTATTTGGCTCCCATACCCCCATTATTTGGCTCCCATACCCCCATTATTTAATTCCCATATCCTCATCTTTTGGTTCCCATACCCTCACGGGGGATAGATACCCCCGGTTAAGAACCCCTGGTTTAGACCATCCCAATCATTAAAGCAGACCCAGTAACAACTCATAAAAACAGACCAGGTGCCAGGTAGGGAGGTCCCCCCCTACCCTTCCTCAGAAAAACCACCAAAAACTAAATATTTCTGCCATTTTGGCGCCTATTTCAAGCCACTTCTGGTCTAAAACCAAAATCATCACTAGTATGCCTTTTTATCTAAGAATTAGCACCAATAAACATACAATAAGATTACTAAATCTAAAAAGAAAAAGTTTCATTTTTCCTTTCAGGTCACCCTGCCTCAGTGGGATACAGCCGGTGTGTTTAAAAACAGACAATAAAACCATGAAAATCACCCAGAAAAAAAAAAGCCTCAAAGATGCCACTATAATGCAAACATGGGTCAGAGGTTAGCTGTTCCCATCATAAGAACATAAGAAAGGAGGAACACTGCAGCAGGCCTGTTGGCCCATACTAGGCAAGTCCTACACAAATCCATCCCACTAACAGAATATTTGCCCAACCCATTTTCAACACTACCCAAGCAATAAGCATGATGCACGATTTCTTTCATACTTTGAATGAGGTTTGCAGCCTTTGTCCACTGAGACTGTACTTCATTCCCGGAGTGTGTTACAGGGGTTAAGCCTCAGTTCCTGGCCCAGCTGTGCAAGTTCACTCTCTCCTGGCTTTGCTAAACTCTCACAAGGCAATTGTGAAAAGGTAAATGAATGACAGCTAAGCCAAAAAAACTCCAAGATAAAAAAGCAATACAAAAGCTGAACAATTTAGGTAATTTGTTAAAAACAATTTGTGAGGAAATATTAAGGTTTTCATAGTGGTAGCTACTTCCCTGCTCAAAGCACTAAGACATAAATCTACAGGACTGACATTGATGGAAAAATAAACACATAAGCAGTATAATGTGATCCTTTATTGACAATGTTTCGCCAACGCAGTGGGCTTTATCGAGTCACAAACAGATCTACCTGGATAAAAGATACATTTTCAATATAGGATCACATTATACTGCTTATGTGTTTATTTTTCCATTGTGTCGGTATTTTACACCATTTATTTCCACTGACATTGATCCCACTGACATAAATTAACGTGATACAGTGAAAGGATTAAGGGGTTACATTTCACACATGAGGGGAATTATACCAGCACTCTTGACTGTTGTCAAGAGGAAACCTGGTAAATTTAAGTCGGTTCCTAATGAGCCTGGCTGCAATGCATTCACTGGACTGCATTCAATTAGCACCAACAAAAACAAAAAGTCACAGTACCGTGACTGCAACAATACACAAATAACCCGCACATAGTAGAAACTTATGACAACATTTCGGTCTAACTTAGATCATTTACAAAGTCACACTCTTTAGTATGACTTTGCAAATGATCCAAGTCAGACTAAAACATCATCGTAAGCTTCTCTCTGTTATGTACGGGTTAATTGTACAGTGGTACCCCGACTTACGATATTTTTTCATTCCAGAATGCTGTTCAAGTGCCATTACCAAACGAATTTATCTCCATAAGAAATGATGTAAAATAAACTAGTCCTTTTAGACCCCCAAAATTACACTTACAAAAGCATTTAAAAAAATAAACTTACATAAAAGGGTGTGTTTATGGACCATCGTAAGTCGGGGTACCACTGTATATAGGAGAGATAACGGAGACCTGGTCTGGGAGAATACTACAGGGACACTTGACCCCACAAAAGAGCTTTCAGGTAACCTTCAGGATTATTGCACTTACTATTTCATCTTGGATTCCATTCTGCTATTCTACCACTCTATAAAGAAAAACTTGCTAGAGAACATGAGTACAGGGATGTACAAGAGAGTGTAAGCATGCGAGTGCTTGTATGTTCCTAAGTGTCCATATATACACATGCATTAGTTACTTTATACATACCTGTCTTCTCATCAATAACATTCTTCAGCCTCTTTATTTCACTACGTGCTGAATTCAACTTCTTCTCCAGAATCTCCACGAGGTTGGTGTCGACCTTTTCCTTCAGAGACAAAATCTGGTGCTTCTGCTGTTCTATGGTGAAGAGATGATTGTTTTCCTGATTCTCCGCTTTCTCTCTTCTCCTCATCTCCTCCTCCACAGTCTTCTCCATTTGGCGCAATTTAGCTCTGTTCAAAATAAACAAAAGACTGAGTGATACACCTTGTATGTTATATCTCCTCATAGTTCCGGGGATCCTCATCCCCGCGGCTGGGTCTTAGACCAGGCATCCTAATTTTGAAAGGAAATACAGTGGACCCCCGAGTAACAAACACCCCGGAAATCATACAATTATGTAAGTATAATAATGTAAGTCCTTGTGGAAGTGTATTTTTGGGGGTCTGAAATAGACTAACCTATGTGACATTATTCCTTAAGGGAGTAAATTCGTTCTGTTATGGCACTTGAGCAGGCTTCTGGAATGAAGTTTTTCGTTACTCGGGGGTCCACTGTACACCATTTACAAGAATAAGAACTATTAAGAAACACATGAAAGTAAATATAAATGGATCCTGAATTCACGTAAAAGTTTTGTGGGAATTACCTGCTATCTTACATGTACACAAGATAGTAATCCTGCCAGAGTTCAAATTATGAAACAAGTTTCCATTTGACATTCATATGAGAGGATGGTAGTACCTACTAGGATGACTGGTCCACCAACATACAGCTTGCTGAGAGACTCAAGTAAATATGCACTTCCTACGAGTGGAGAAGAATCCTTCCTCCGTAAGCCATGTGTGTCATAAGAGGTGGCTAAAATGTCGGGAGCAATGGGCTAGTAACCCCTTCTCCTGTATAAATTATTAAATGTTAAAAGAAGGAAACTCTGTTCTTTTTTGGATCACCCTGCCTCAGTGGCCAATGTGTTGAGAACAACATAAAAGTTCCTACACATCTCTCAAAGGTTTACAAGGTAGTAACCCTTACAATGGAGGACTTTGCCCAATTCGAAACACAACAGGAGAGAAACTAGCAGTAAATAATAGCTGGTAAGTTTATTCCGTATATTCATGAAAGAAGTTAAGGTACCTGAGAATTGGCAGAGAAAGCATAGTTCCTTTATATAGAGAAAAAGGGAGCAAGAGAGAGAGAATTATAGAAAATAAGGGGATGTTGTAGTCAGAGGAGTGAGTACAGTAATATCACTGTGACGTTGGAACACTTCTGGAAAGACAGCAACTGAGTGAATGTTGATGAATGTGTTTTCTTCTTTGGGTTAACCCGCCATGGCAGAAAACAGCCATCGAGTTCAAAACAATTTTATTGAATATGCTGAGTAAAGTGCATGGTAGAATTATTATTGAGAGTTAGGATAATACAAAAAGTACGATTACAAAAGAAAAAGGAAGCTTTAGGAAGGGTGAGAGATGAGTAGACCAAGTGCTTACAGGGAAGCATATAAGCGAACAATATTTTAGAAAAAGGTACAGAATTATTTGTTGCATTAATGAATTTAGAAAAGGCATATGATAGGGTAATAGAAGAGCAACATTGCAAATGTATGGAATAAGTGACAGGTTACTAAAAACAGCAGAGTTTTAACCCTTTGACTGTCGCAACCCCAAATCCTGAAGTGTCTCCTGGTGTCGCAAAATTTTCGAAGAAAAAAAAAAATTATGAAATGATAGAGAATCTTTTCCCGGTGGTAATGACACCAAAAGTACGAAATTTGATGGAAAACTTACGGAATTACGCTCTCGCGAAGTTAGTGATCTCGGGGATATAAACGCATCTTCGATTTCGCTGACTTTGATCCCTATTTTCGGCTAATTCCATTGCTCCAATCGAACAAACTCATAGCTAATTCTTTAGAACTCCATTTGTTCTATCGATTGAGTACAAGAAACTGCCAATTTACCGATTTCAACTACCCAATAAAGTGGTCAGAAATAGGCAATTTGGCCAATTTCATGCAAAATAAAAAAGATGTCAATTTCAAAATAGGGTCCAGAATAAACAATGCAGACATTCCTGGCACTAAAATAAGATTTTCTTTGTTCATTAGTCACGTCTTTAGGCCCCTCTTATATTACTCTTGCTTTCTATTTTGATTTTTTATTCACACAAAAAATAGAAGATTTACTGTTATGCAGACTACTGCATTATTGTAAAAATGGTATAAATAATATCAGTGCACCTGTGAAAGAATATTAGACTCACCAGTTGACGTGTATTGGACGCGTGGCGTGATTTGTTTACTCTTGAACATTGGCAAAAATCAAACATTTCCACTACTTTGAGCACAATTTCAAGGTCGTTTTTTTCAGGAAACTAATCAAAATCATCTCTATTTCTGTAATATGTTTTCCATTCTATCAAATGAGACCAACAGATCTTACAAAAATAAAAGTGAATATGTAACTGTAGTTCATTATTGTGATGCATTATGTTGTTTTTACAAATGTAACAGAAATAATAGTATTTACCTTAAATTGTGGGTGCTGGTGTTAGTGGATGATTGTGAAGAGAGTGGAGAGTTATGCTGTGGCCCTACTGGGCTGAGGTGGATGGTAGAGGTTCTGGAACTGAAGTCGATGGTTGTACTGTCTAACTTTAAGTCATTCAGTAAGTCAGTCAAGTAAGTCAGTCAGTAAGTCAGTCAAGTAAGTCATTCAGTAAGTCAGTCAAGTAAGTCATTCAGTAAGTCATTCAGTAAGTCAGTCAAGTAAGTCATTCAGTAAGTCATTCAGTAAGTCAGTCAAGTAAGTCATTCAGTAAGTCAGTCAAGTAAGTCATTCAGTAAGTCAGTCAAGTAAGTCATTCAGTAAGTCAGTTAAGTAAGTCATTCAGTAAGTCAGTCAAGTCATTCAGTAAGTCAGTCAAGTAAGTCAGTCAGTCAGTCAGTCATTCAAGTCAGTCAGTAAGTCAGTCAAGTCAGTCAGTCAGTCAGTCAAGTCAGTCAGTCATTCAGTAAGTCAGTCAAGTAAGTCATTCAGTAAGTCAGTCAAGTAAGTCATTCAGTAAGTCAGTCAAGTAAGTCATTCAGTAAGTAAGTCAGTCATTCAGTAAGTCAGTCAGTCAAGTCTGTAAGTCAGTCAATCAGTAAGTCAAGTCAATCAGTCATTCAGTAAGTCAAGTCAGTCATTCAGTAAGTCAAGTCAATCAGTCATTCAGTAAGTCAAGTCAATCAGTCATTCAGTAAGTCAAGTCAATCAGTCATTCAGTAAGTCAAGTCAATCAGTCATTCAGTAAGTCAAGTCAATCAGTCATTCAGTAAGTCAAGTCAATCAGTCATTCAGTAAGTCAAGTCAATCAGTCATTCAGTAAGTCAAGTCAATCAATCAGTCAAGTCATTCAGTAAGTCAGTCAAGTCATTCAGTAAGTCAGTCAAGTAAGTCAGTAAGTCAGTCAAGTAAGTCAGTCAGTCAGTCAGTCAAGTAAGTCAGTCAGTCAGTCAGTCAGTCATTCAAGTCAGTCAGTAAGTCAGTCAAGTCAGTCAGTCAGTCAGTCAAGTCAGTCAGTCATTCAGTAAGTCATTCAGTAAGTCAGTCAAGTAAGTCATTCAGTAAGTCAGTCATTCAGTAAGTCAGTCATTCAGTAAGTAAGTCAAGTCATTCAGTAAGTCAGTCAAGTAAGTCTGTAAGTCAGTCAGTCATTCAGTAAGTCAAGTCAATCAGTCATTCAGTAAGTCAAGTCAATCAGTCATTCAGTAAGTCAAGTCAATCAGTCATTCAGTAAGTCAGTCAGTCATTCAGTAAGTCAGTCAGTCATTCAGTAAGTCAGTCAGTCATTCAGTAAGTCAGTCAGTCATTCAGTAAGTCAGTCAGTCATTCAGTAAGTCAGTCAGTCATTCAGTAAGTCAGTCAGTCATTCAGTAAGTTTTAATTCATACTATACAACTGTCGCATCAACACTAGTAAGTAAGCTACCAGCTGCATGCATCAAATACCTTTAACACAGACTCTGATAAGTTTAAAACTTACTATACCAATAAAGGAGTAACCCCAAACAGTTGTCAACTAATAAGTGTATCTCATGACTTCGTGCAAAAAGAACTAAGCAGGTTAAACCCAACTAAGAGCACCGGCCCAGATAACATACCGTCTAAGTTCCTAAAAGATGGTGCCTCTGAACTGGCAATCCCCATTGCTCACATAATATATTTGTCCATCACCACTAATACAGTGCCAGAGGGGTCCAAGGAGGCCAGAGTTACTCCTATCTTCAAGAAAAATAGTAGGTCTGATGTCAGCAACTATAGGCCTGTTAGTATACTTAGTGTAATATCCAAAATTCTAGAGAGGGCAGTGTACTGTCAAGTAGTTAAGTATCTTAATGACAACAACATTCTTCATAGTTACCAATCAGGCTTTAGGAGATCTTACTCAACCGACACCTCCCTAATTAATCTGATGGATTACATGAGAACTGAAATGTCTATAGGAAACCTCATAGGAATGGTAACTTTAGACTTGCAAAAGGCCTTCGATACTGTCAACCACAATATACAGTGGTACCTCGAGTTACGAATGTCCCCAAAACCACCCTTTTATGTAAGTTTATTTTTTTAAATGCTTTTGTAAGTATATTTTTGGGGGTGTAAAAGGACTAGTCTATTTTACATTATTCCTTATGGGGATAAATTCGTTTGGTAATGGCACTTGAACAGCATTCTCAAACGAAAAAATATCGTAACTCGAGGTACCACTGTATTATGTAAGAAACTTCAAGCTATCGGCATAGGTTCCACAGACTGGTTTAAGTCCTATCTTAGCAACAGGAAACAAATTGTCAAAATCAACAAAACGGAATCAGAACCACTGCCGATAACATGTGGAGTTCCCTAAGGTAGTATTCTGGGTCCCTTATTATTCCTGTGTCAAGTGCAAACTCCTACTATATGCGGATGACAGTGCTCTGTTAGTGTCAGATAAAAACCCACAAGATACAGTGGACCCCCGAGTTTCGTAAAAACTTCACTCCTGAAATCTGCTCAAGTGCCATTACCGAACGAATTTACTCCCTTAAGGAAAAAATGTCACGTAGGTTAGTCTATTTCAGACCCCCAAAAATACTTTTCCACAAGCACTTACAATATTATACTTACATAAATGTACGATTTCCGGGGTTTACGAAACTCGGGGGTCCACTGTATAGCTAATGTGTTAACACTGGAACTGGAGTCCTGCAGGAAATAGTTAGTAGACAACAAACTATCTTACACCTCGGGAAAACAGAAGCCATACTCTTTGGCACGAAATATAAACTGAGAAGGGTAAATAATTTTAATGTCCGGTGTAATGGGGAATCTATCACTTCAGTTTCCTCAGTAAAATATCTGGGAATCCCCTTTGATCCATGCATGTCAGGAGAATTGATAGGGAGCAGTGTAGTAAAGAAAGCAAATACCAGACTGAAGTTCCTCTACAGACAAGCACAGTTTCTACCTACTGAGGCTCGCAGGACCCTATGTCTAGCCCTTATACAATGTCATATGGACTACGCTTGCTCTTCATGGTACTCTGCCTTGACAAAAAAAATTAAAGATAAGCTGCAAATCACCCAGAACAAAATGGTAAGATTCATCCTGAACCTGGGCCCAAGAGAACATGTAGGCCAGGATGAATTACAACAATTGGATATGCTGAATATTGAAGACAGAGTAAAACAAACAGTGTCCAGAATATCTTGCTGCCAATTTTGTCAAGCCTGAGAGAGAACACAACTTTGTAGTCAGTGGCCAGGCTTCAAACACCTTTTATTGTACAGCAATAAAGGAATGGAACAGACTGCCTGCACATGTCAAAGTCAGTCACAGCATGAGCCAGTTCAAGAAGAGAGCCAAAAGGTACCTAATGAATGTAGCGACAGAAAGGGAGGAGAATGATTATTTGATTTTTTTAGCTAACACACATGTAAATGTAAATACATAACTCTTTTTACCTTATTCCTAGTATACATATATCCTTTATAATATAATAACATATCTCCTACAGTGTATAATATTAAGGTACTAAAAGGACCCCAATGGAAATAAGTCACTCTGTCTGACTTTTTGGGTTATCCTAGGTTCTCTACACATATGCTGCTATGTATGATAATCTATGTAAATGTATTTGTGTATACCTGAATAAACTTACTTACCCACCCACGCTGGGAGGGATGCGTGGGTGGGTGAGGGTGGCGGGGGATAGCAGTAGGACTCCCCCACTGATTCAATGGTTTAACCCACCGCGGGCGACAGCGCGCTCAAAAATTTTTCCACTCCCGCGAACCGTGTAATATACATTTTACGTTGTGTTAGATAAAAATGTGCCGCAATTCTTCAATCGTGCAATACCCATAATGTGCAACATAAACTCGTGCTAAATGACGGTCTACTGTATACAGTGGACCCTCGGTTAACGAAAAAAAATCATTGCAGAAGCCTGCTCAAGTGCCATTACCGAACGAATTTACGTCCTTAAGAAATAATGTCATGTAGGTTAGTCTATTTCAGACCCCCAAAAATACACTTCCACAAGAACTTACAAAATTATACTTACATAATTGCACGATTTCCAGGGTATTCGTTAACCGAGGGTCCACTGTATATGTCCGAAACAGTGGCTTATAAGACGTAAATATATACGACCGAAACAGTCAAAGGGTTAATGCAGAGAGTGAGGCTAAGGTTAGAGTATGTAGAAAAATGGGCAGTCCTATTTCCCAGTAAAAAAGGCCTTAGACATGGATGTGTGGTATCACCATGGTTATAATACACCTTGGTTAGTCGACATTTTTATATGGGGTTGTGGATTTTGAAGATAATGAATCTCATACAAAGTGGCAGTTATCACAGTTGGTTTTTTACCTTTTGGCATGTAAAAGAAGGAAATTATAAGTGAAAATAGAAAAGAGCAAAGTGATGACTCAGGGTAATAGTAAGTTTAGGCAATGATAAATCTCAGATTGGAGGGAGGCAGTACAGAGAGAAAAAAATATTTAGATATCTGGGAGAGGATATGTCAGCAGATGGGTCTGTGAAGGATGATGTGAACCATAAAATAGATAAAGAAAAAAACGGTGGGTGGTGTGCTGAGCCATCTGTAGAAAGAAAGTGGTGTCTATGGATGCAAAACAGGGAATGTACTAGAATATAGTGGTACCAACACTTTTATATGGGTGTGAAGCATGGGTTTTGAACACTGCAGCAAGTTTGAGAACAATGTGTGGTGTGAATATCATGCACAGAACTCAGTGCATAGAAATTAAAAGAACATAGGATCACCAAGGGTATAACTGAGCAGACTGAGTTGTTAAGGTGCTTGGGGCATGAAGAGAGGATGGAGACAGATAGGATGACAAGAGGAATATAATCTGGGGTAGATGATAGGAAGGGTAGGTGCCATCCCAGAAATGGGTGGAGGGATGGGATGAAAGAGGTTCTGAGTGCTAGGGGGTTTGAACTTCCAGCAGTCTTGTGTGAGGAAGACTAGTGATTTTTAACTGATGTGCTGGTGGAGTGTGAGCAAGGTAACATTTATGAAGGGATGCAAGAGAAACAAGTTAGACAGCCTTGAGTCCTGGAGGTGGAAAGGGCAGTGCATGCACTCTGCAAGATGGGTGGGGATGTTGCAGTTAGAGGGAAATCTGAATTGAGACATCAGCACACATCTGGAAGGACGGCAACTGAATAAATAATGGTGAATGTATTTTCTTTCTTGGGGTCACCCTGCTTTGGTATGAGATGTCTGTTAAGGTAAAAAAAAAAAAAAAAGATATACAGTGGACCCCCGGTTTACGTAATTAATTTGTTCCAGAATGCTGTTCAAGTGCCGTTACCAAACAAATTTGTTCCCATAAGGAATAATGTAAATTAGATTAGTCCTTTTAGACCCCCAAAAATACACTTACAAAAGCACTTACAAAAATACACTTACATAATTGTTTGAGTTTGGAGCAGTATGTAAACCGGGGGTCCACTGTATATATTATGGGGTTACAGAAAGGAGGCTGGAGGCAGTGGAGATATTGTGTTTGAGGGAAATGTGTGGAGCAAAAAATATGCAGAGAATTCTGAGCATGGAGATTAGAAATAAAATTCAGAAGACTGAGGAGGATTTCTTAAAGTGGTTTGGACACTTAGAGATGATGGAGCAAAATATGATAATTAGGAGGGTATATAAATCTGGAAAAAGAGGGAAAGTGGTCATACAAAGGAATGCTTGGAGGGAGGGGATAAAGGAGGTTTGAGTGTTAGGGGGTTTGAACATCCAACAGGCTCATGCAAGTGTGTTAGATCAGACGGAGTGGAGGAAAGTGAATTTCAGTACTTGTCGTGTTGTTGGAGTACAAGGAAGGTAACAGTTATGAAGAGATTCAGGGAAAACCAGTCCAGTTAGTAAGATTCAAGTCCTGGAGGCAGCTAATACAGTGCCTGTTCTCTAACACACAGGTGATGTTGGCACACTTCTGGTAAGACAGTGACTGAATGAACCTCCCTACCTCGGTGGGAGACAACCAATGTTGAAAAAAGTATGTAAATAAAAGATGTGTACAACTAGCACATTTATTGAGATGTTTTGCTCAGAGGAGCCTCATCAATCTAAAACAGTGATGGGAAAAACAAAAGTTAGATAGTAGCCAAGAAAGGTGGTATCAGGTGCAGAGGGGTTGGACCACTACTCATCTGAGTGTAGATAAGTAGCCATTATTACTTCCAACACAATTAAGGACCTAATTAGGAAGGAAGACGTCAGACTCACCAAATTTGTAATGGGTGTACGGTACATGAAATCATTCATGGAGGATGTGAAAATATACAATATATGGGAGAAACTTGTAGGAGCCTGGAACATGTAGAAAAGTACAAATATGTGCAGTAGGGATGGCTATAACAATGCTTCTATCATCCACTGTAACCCCAACAATCACCTTATAAGGTTTAACGAGTCCAGACTTATCATAGGCGAGGAAGATATACGTAAACATGGATGACTGAAATCTGCGGTTATTGTAACAACAAACACTCACCCACAACACTGGCACCTTCTTTATTTTGGAAGTTTTGTATAAATTGATTCCACACTGCCAAAACACTTGTCTGGTAAATAGTGGTCTGCTCTTCTGCATCTAACCCCACCTCTTTTGTTCACTATATACTGTAATCTGTTTATTTCCATCTCTGTACTGGACTGATAAAGATCCTGTGAGCAAAATGTCTCAATAAATAGCCTATTACTACACACATCTTACATTGTATCTGCCAGCAGTAGATGGACAGCAGCAGCAATATGACTGCCTCCATCACTCCCTCTCTCGTGTCATATCTAACAACACTACACAGGCAGCAGCAACAACACTGCCTCCCTCACTCTCACACACTCACACAGTATCTAACAACGCTAGATGGACAGCAGCAGCAATATGACTGCCTCCATCATTCCCACTATTATACCATATCTGACACAACACTAAACAGGCAGCAGCAAGACTGCCTCCCTCTCTTACATTGTAACTGACAATACTCTTTACACATGCTCTCTACCCTCCATCACTGTTATAGAAGGTAGTAGATGCCTGGATATATGGTATGGGATAGTAGTGGTGAGGGTTACAAGCTTGGCCCAAGGCCAGGCTCTGAGAGTATAAAAACTCTCAGAACTCATCAAAGGTATATGCCACACATCAACCACCGAAAACATACATGTGCTTCTCAACTTAGGATATTTTGACCTTATGATAGTGCAATTACTTTGGAGATGAAATTTAAGATAATTACTCAGCATGAAGGCGGCAAGTCCCTAACTTGCATTCACTTGTTTACTTTTTAATACATGTACTGGTATTTAGTTAGTTACAGTAATTATTTGTTTATGTACTTATTTAGTGACAGTAGTTATTTACATATGTATTTATTTAGCATATCATATTCATATTTGTTGGAACGTAACCCCATCATAAGTCAAGAAGCACCTGTACTATGCACGACTGGTCTCCACCCAACAAAGATCAATTTCAAATCTAAACAAACGTGAGCTCACCAGACGTTCATAACATGAATATCCACTAAATATTATTGTATGTGATAAAAAAATAAAAAAAAAATAATAAATATAATTCAGCATAAAACCATAATTTTTAAACCAATAGTTCTTTACAAAATCTCTACTAAGCAACCACGAACATACGCAAACTATTGGTCAGCATATGCAAACTATAAACGAGCATACGCAAACTATCAGTGAGCATATGCAAACTATAAGCGAGCATATGCAAACTATCAGTGAGCATGTGCAAACTATCAGTGAGCATGCGCAAACTATCAGTGAGCATACACAAACTATCAGCAAGCATACACAAACCATCAGCGAGCATACACAAACCATCAGCAAGCATACACAAACCATCAGCAAGCATACACAAACTATCAGTGAGCATACACAAACTATCAGCGAGCATACACAAACTATCAGCGAGCATATGCAACCTATCAGTGAACATACACAAGATATCAATGAGCATACACAAATTTTCAGCGAGCATAGGCAAACTATCAGCGAGCATACACAAACTTCCAGTGAGCATATGCAAACTATCAGCGAGCATATGCACATTATCAATGCATTTGGTAAAAAAACTAACCAAGGAAAAATACTGCAGTATACTGTATTCACAATTTAGCTTTAACAAATCATAATTAATATATCTTAAAGAGTACGTGACCAATCTTTACTAAATAAATATGAATCCTCCACACCAGAGGTCAGGGAACCTGGGTAAATTACCCCAAATGGGGTAAAAATGAATCTCGGGGTAATGAAGGCTCAATAAACCTATAAATAAAAATGCACAAAAATTTATTATTTAATAAGCGAGGCAAATTACAGTGGACCCCCGGATTACGATGGCGTCGGATTACGCTAAATTCGGTTAGCGATACATTTTTCCATAAATATATTGGCTCAGTTTACGACGATCCGCTCGGAATACGCTATTCATCTTGGACGGGTACACGTGCCCTGGGACAGCAGTGTGCCATTGTTTACCAGCGAGTGAACGCCACCGCCGCCACCCACGCATTCATACCGTACGTTTTGTCATTTTTCCACTGTTCTTAGTGCCTGCAGCTGCTAATAAGCCACCATGGGTCCAAAGGAAGCTCCAAGTGCCAGCCCTGTGGTAAAGAATGTCAGAAATACGGTAGAATTGAAGGAGATCATTGCACAATGGACTGATGTGCAAGACTTTATGGATGAATATCACCCTAACAAAGCTGTTGCAGGCCGTGCTGGCAACATGTACAATGACAATGTGGTGTCCCATTTCAGGATGTTTTAAAGAAACGCCAGACACAGAGCTCCCTGGACAGATTTTTGGTTAGAGAGGGGTCCAGTGACTCTCAACCTGGTCCTAGTGGCATTAAATGAAAAAGGCCAGTAACCCCAGAAAAGAACTTGGTACCTGCAGTGTTAATGGAAGGGGATTCCCCTTCCAAACACTAGCATACTACTCCTTTCTCCCCCCTCCTTCCTTCTTCCACACATCAACAACTCTTCAATAAAGGTAAGTGTGAAGTTAATACACTGTTGTATGTATTAGTTGTAATTTATATATACATGTACTGTGTAAGTTAATGTGTAAAAAATATTTATTTTAATACTTTTGGGTGTCTGAAACGGATTAATTGAATTTCCATTATTTCTTATGGGGAAAATAGATTCGGATTAAGTTATTTTCAGTTTAAGTTAAGCCCTCTGGAACGGATTAATAGCGTAATCCAGGGTCCACTGTACTAGTTATATATTTTGTTTTTCAAATAATTTTTAATTTAGTGGGTAATTTCATTGTACACATTTATTTTGGTGTAATATCCAAAAAAAGTTCGCCGACCTCTGCTCCACACAGACATGAAAAGAAGTAAAAAAAAATTGTATTTGATTAAACAAAATAACTGAGAAAAAATTAGTGTTCATAATTAAAATCTAGCAAAATTATAAATCTAGTTTTTTGGCAATCTTTACCAAACAAATAATCAATATGCATAAAATGAACATAGGCAAAATATGAAAGCATTTGTTGATTTTTTTTTTAATAACTTCTCTCTGAAAATCTGGTTTGACTAACTACAGATCAGCATTTGTAATAAAAAACACTGGCTAAAATGCAGCATTTGTGGTCATAAAATTGGTTAAAATGAAGCACATGTAGTAAAAAAAATTGGTCAAAATACAGTATGTGTACTCAAAAAATTAGTTAAAATTCATGTGTAGTTAAAACATTGTTTAAAATGGTAAAAAAATATTGGTTAAAATGCATGTAGTCAAAAAATGTTAAAATGCAGCATGTGTAGTCAAAAAATTGGTTAAAATGATGCATGTGTAGTCAAAAAATGTTAAAATGAAGTGTGTGTAGTCAAAAAATTGGTTAAAATGAAGCATGTGTAGTAAAAAAGAAAAAAATGGTTAAAAATGCAGCATTTGTAGTCAAAATTTTGGATAAAATGCTCCAATTATGAGGAAATGCTCAAAGAACTACTGTATACCAAATGTTTGCAACATTTACTGTTCATCTTATGTCTTATGAGACAGATAATGAAAATGAAAATGTTTATTTCCTTGCAAAGCTTACAATGTGTGGTTTACATAAGACATTAATTACAAAGAAAGCCACCAGCATGCCTAGGCATTTTGGGCAGACTAATCCTAAAAGTATTGCTATTATTATTACAGTATACTCTCATAAAAGAGACGCTAAACCCACAGGGGTCATTGAGCGAGTCTTGGAGTAGATAACATACCTGAGTGGCTCCACTTCAAGTAGCAAGTTAGCCATCTGTTCTCGTATATAGGAACATTCACGACTACGCTGATCATATGCAAGCTGCAGTTCCACATTATGTTGTTTCTCTTTTTCATAGTCAGCTACTATGTGCAGGAATTTGCTGAAAAAAAGTGCCAATTATGATTTGCACTTCCTACATAACCTTTACTAAGCCAGATTATTACAGTGGAACCCCGAGTTTAGGCCATAATTCGATCCAGGAGGCTGTTCAAGTGCCATTACCAAACGAATTTGTTCTCATAAGGAATAATGTAAATTAGATTAGTTCGTTTCACACCCCCAAAAATACACTTGCAAAAGCACTTACAATAATACATTTACATAATTGTTCGAATTGGGAGGTGGCCGAAACTCAGGGTACCACTGCATTATTATTATATTTAGGGGGAAGCACTAAACCCACAGGGGTCATACAGCACCTGGGGAATAGGAGGTAATCAGGTTCAATTTAAGAAAAGGGAGGTCATGTCCAAATCCTTGGATCAAGAGCCCCTTACCAGAATCAAGGAACCTCTCTTGAGGGGGTTAGTATGCCAGAACTTCTGTTACATACTGAAACTCTCAGGTCTTAATACTATTAAACCACTCAATATTTTAAACTCTTACTATCCACTCTTCAAAAAAAATAATGAATGGGTTGAAAGACAGATCCCATCATGAAAGTCATGCAAAGCATATTAATTATCAACTTAAATACTAGTACATGACACTGAGCTAGTTCAACTGTGATAACAGTGACACAATCATTACAAAGTAAAATATCCACAATATATATTTTCCAAGAAGATACATTTATTGTCTTACTTTTGTAGTTAAATAGTAAAAGGCCATAGTTATGCAACACATTTTGGGGCAGACTAAAACTAAAACATACAACTATTTGTAACTGATTGCAGGGAGATGGTATGAATGCTAAGTTTAACATAACTACAGTAAGTTCTCCCAAGATAAGATTATTAAATTAATGGATTACTCTTACATAATAAAATTCGATTCCCCCTAAAACAGCAATGCTGACATAAGTTGTCCGAAAATAAGATTATCAAATACAAGGACTGTTCTGAGTAACCAAACTCAGTGGATAAGAACTGTTCCGAGTAACTAAACTTTATGGGTAATTTTTTTTTTTAACAAACCGGACGTCTCCCACCAAGGTAGGGTGACCCAAAAAAGAAGTACCTTCACCATCATTCACTCCATCACTGTCTTGGTAGAGGGGCACCGATACTACAGTTCAAAACTGCAAATATGCCCACCCCTCCTTCAGAGTGCAGGAACTGTACTTCCCACCTCCAGGATAGTGAACAATTAATTGTTTTGGTGGGTGGAATACAGCTGAGAGAAGTGCACAAGCAGTTGGAAGATAGGAAACTTTTAGAATATTCTGGTTGAGAGTTACATTTTTGGGGCTTTTCACAGGCATGGAGTGTCCACTTAGGTTATCAAATGTCTGGGATATCAAAAAGGTATTCGTCCTTGTATTGTGCATGAGCATCCTGTTGTGGCTTTCTAAGATGAGCTTTGGGGCAGGCTTAACTGTCCTGTACATATAGTATGTTGTATATAATGTACATACAGTGTTCTGTTTATATATGATATGCACACAAGTAGGTATGAATGTTTTAAATGCCAAGTAAATGTAAACTTTGAATACCAGTGCTTCCTTAATTAACATTGTTCTTACAGCAAATTTTTGTGTTATAATGGGTTTTAGGCAGGGATGGGATAGCAAATTATTTGCCGATACCAATACAGGCAGGTCCCGCTTTCCAGCACTTCGCTTGACAGGGGTTTATTAGTACAGCAGTTTTCAATTATACCCATTCTTCATTAATTCAGACTTCCTACAATAACTATTCACCACTCAATATAAACCATGGACGAAAATATTTTAAGGTAAGTAATGCATATATATGCATTTTTTAGGCCTAGCTCTGTTGCTCACTTAACATATGATAGTGTAAACATGTTATCAGGCTTTTTTTATATGTACAGTGGTACCCCGAGTTTCGTACTTTATTCGTTCCAGAAGGCTGTTCGAGTGCCGTTACCGAACAAATTTGTTCCCATAAGGAATAATGTAAATTAGATTAGTCTGTTTCAGACCCCCAAAAATACACTTACAAAAGCACTTACATAATTGTTCGAGTTGGGAGCAGTACAAAACTCGGGGTACCATTGTATTTGAAAGTGAAAAAAAGCTATGATTCACTTTGCAACGATTTTTGCTTTACAACAGTAGCCCAGAACCTAACCTGCTGCTGCATAAAAGGAGTCCTCCTGTAACTTACTTCTCTGAGATGCCAATGTAATAACTAATTACAGATACCCCAATGAGGCTTATAAATTAAAAAAAAAAGACAACATAAAATTTCTGAACCTATCTACATAGTACTTGGTACTCTGATGAAGACAATCAGAAATCAACTACAAAAATAAAAAGTCTGAACAATTTCCAGTTAAAGTGAACATAAAATTAAAACGTTCAATATTCTCATAATGCTTCTTATGTAAAGCTTCCAAAAAAGTTTGAAAACTGAAGAAATGTACTAAAAACTGTAAAGTGAAAATCTAAAAATAAAGTTTGGTGACAACAACCTCTCTCCATTATTAACCCTCTCAGGGTCGCGAGGTCCTCTCCCAAACTCGTTCTCAGGGTCGCAAATTTTTCGGGGAAAATTTTTTTTTTTTTTCTTATGAAATTATAGAGAATCTTTTTCCGATCATAACGCCACCAAAATTATGAAATTTGATGGAAATCTAACGGAATTATGCTCTCGCAAAGTTAGCGGCATCGATGACATTTACGCATCGGCGATTTCGCCCACTTTGAGCCCTATTTTCGGCAAATTCCAATGTTTCAGTCTACTAAAATTATAGCTATTTCGCTAGAATTCCATTTGTTCTATCACTTGAGTATAAGAAACTGCCAATTTACCGATTTCATCTACCCAATAAGGTGGTCAGAAATTGGCAATTTGGCCAATTTCACACAAATTTCAAAAGACGCCAATTTCAAAATAGGGTCCAGAATAAATGAGACAGACATTCCTGGCACTCAAATAACATTTTATCTGTTCATTAGTCATGTCTCCAGCCCCTCTTACATTACTTTTGCTTTCCATTTTGAATTTTTATTCTCACAAAAAATAGAAGATTTACTGTTATGTATTCAACTGCATCATTGTTAAAATGGTATAAATAATATCAGCGCACTTGTGCAAGAATATTAGACTACCCAGTTGATGTGCATTGGATGCATGGCGTGATTTGTTTACTCTTGAACATCGGCAAATATCGAACATTTTCGCTACTTTGCGCTCCAAAAACTCACCCTCATTCCAGAATGCTGTTCAAGTGCTGTTACCAAAGAAATTTATTCCCATAGGGAATGATGTAAATTAGATTAGTCCATTTCAGACCCCCAAAAATACACTTATAAAAGCACTTACAATAATAAACTTAGATAAAAGGGTGAGTTTGGATTGTTCAAATAGCGAGGGTCCACTGTACTTGTCATCGTGAAACCATCGAGAATACAAGCATAAATACTATACGAAAATAGACTGCAAAGTCGCATGTTTTAAACCAAAAACACGGTCAAATGTCTTTTTTCCTCATTATGCACTGTGTGGTGCAGGATTTTTTTTATACTGTGCACACTGACTGCACAGACCCATTCTCTCACATCTAGACCTACTAGCCTGTTTCCACTTGATTTGAGGGCGCTAGAATTTAGGCGTACTAGTACGACAAAAACCCTGGCGCGTAAGCCGTACTAGTACGGCCGAAACCCTGAAAGGGTTAAAATGAATTAACTGACATTTCCATTACACTCAAAGAGAACGTGGAAAAGAATTCTTCCTCCATAAGCCATGCGTGTCGTAAGAGGCGACTAAAATGCTGGGAGCAAGGGGCTAGTAACCCTTTTTCCTGTATAAATTACTACAACTTCTCCTCACTTAACGAAGGAGTTGCATTCCTAAGACCACATCAGTAAACGAATTCGTCACTAAGCGAGGAGCATACTATAATGGTAGTGGGTTTGTGTCAACTATCTTTGATATTGTTTTAATGTCACCTTTGCACTATTTATAACATTTCTGGTATATTTTTAAATGTTTATACAGTAGTGTACTGTATATTGTATTAAACAGAATAGAAGAAATCAGCTCTAGTATATATTATTTAAGCATGCATATTGGTCAGAGAGCCCGTCGTAAGTCCGAGGCATCAGTAAACGAGTATATACGTCGCTAAGTGAGGAGAAACTGTAAATGAAAATTAGAGAAAATTTTGTGTCTTCCTTTAGGGTCACCCTGCCTTGGTGGGAGATGGCTAATGTGTCGACGAAAAAAAAAATCCATTACATATACATATACGTACTAGTTCAAATTTGTTGTTTTTTTAACTCTGAAGAACACATTGAAAAATAGAAAAGATAAAAGATTCTAATGCCCAAAAATAAAAATGAATTTGTTGCTTCTTGAACAGCCTCACTGGTGTGCACTGCTATGTGTGATCCAGGAAAAAGTATCACCAGCAGCACTAGCCTGGTCGACCAGGCAAGCACTAGACAAGCCTGGCCCATGACCGGGCTCCTGGAGTAGAAAAACTTTTGCAACTCATCAAAGGTAAGAACAACAGCTTTCTGAATGAAGTCCTTCCCGAGACAATGTCTAGTTAAATTCATAACTCATATATATTCTAGCTCCCTTCCTGTCATGCTTCTGTGTGAATACTACTATGTTAAGGGTCCAAGCCAGACCAAAACGTCATCACGAGTTTCAGTCTCCTATATGTGGGTTATTTGTTTATTATTCATAAAAGCTTCATTTCATGCATTTGTCCAGATATCTGTGGCAAAACTAATGCTGCATATTCGGGTTTTTTCACTGCTTAGCTTTGTTCATGACAGACGAGTGAATGTAGGAGACAACAGTATTGGTGAAATACATACTGACTGAGTGACTGTCTGTCACTGTCTGTGCATATAAGCATGTGTGCTCATGAACGTGTACGTGTGTGAATAACCTTCACAATCCTAAGGTAATGTGTTCATTATATATTTAAGCATGTCTAATATTAAAAATGTTAAAGTATCAGCCGGTATCTGCAACTTTTTTCCCGATACAGATACCTTAAATATAGCTGATGCCCCCTGATAGTGATATTAATGCTTTGGTACACTCCAAGTTTTAGTTGATTTGCTGTTGAAGATCCCTATGTATACCCTCAAGGACAGGATCAAGGAAGACACAACATAAAATACTCAAAGAGGAATTGACAGGCCAGATAGGGACAGGCTGTTTGAAAGGTGAGAAACAGGTACTCATGGGCAGAAGTGGAATATAAAGATACAGATGAATCATTGGGCTGTCAGGAAGCTCCACCCCGACAAAGTGGTGGAGGCAGACTACATAGTTTTAAGAATAGATACAATAGGACCCATGAGGCTAGGAGAGTGAATCTAGCAAGCAGCAAGTTGAGAGGTGGGGCCAGGAGCTAAGACTCAAGCCCTGCAACTATATACGTAAAAGCGAATATAAAGGAAAGCAAGTAGTATACGGTAATGATACATAAGAGTAATGATGTTTGAGGTACAGTACATAGCAAATTTTTGGAAATCTGTCCATTGTTTTTAAATTTTTCCACAAACTGTACGACCTCTCCTATATATACTGGCTCCCTTTCGTGTGTTAGCATGAGACTATTTTATGGTCCAAGTCGGACTGAAACATCCTCGCGAGTTTCTTTCTCCTATGTGCGGGTTATTTGTGTACTCTAATACAGAGCTTATATTTTAAACAGTAATAATTTAGAAATACGTACAGTGGTACCTTGGCATACGAACAGCTTCCAATTCGAACAATTATGTAAGTGTATTTTTGTAAGGGCTTTCGTAAGTGTATTTTTGGGGGTCTGAAACGGATTAATCTAATTTACATTATTCCTCATGGGAACAAATTCGTTCGGTATCGGCATTCGAACAGCCTTCTGGAATGAATTAAGCTCGTAACCCGAGGTACCACTGTACTTGAAAAAATGTATTATGGCAGAAGATGGCCACTGAGGTAAAAAAAAAAAAAACTACTGGGATCATTCAGGACATGGAGTGGTAAGGTTCACTCCTGTCTTCTTACAACAGATAAAGTACTCTCACAGACAGCCTGGTTAAAAAAATAACCCCTTGAGACTACAATATTTCTAGGTTCAGAAATACAACTCACCAAATCAAGATGACACTTACTCTGTATTTTCAAGTTTTTGCTGATAAAACTTGTTCCACTCCCGACTCACGCCAAGTTTCTGCAAAACACACAAATAAAATGTACCGAACATATTACACCACATACTATATTATTTTAGTACTTCTAGAATAAGCGTTAAACTCAAAAAGATTTTTTTTTCTATCTATATATTGTCCAGCACTTTATACGTATCTAATAAGTCAGTCACACAAGCCAACATAAATTAAAACCTGTTCTTTATTTTACTTTTGTAATAATAATAATAATCTTTCTTCTTTCTTTCAACAAATTGGCCGTTTCCCACCAAGGCGGGGTGGCACAAAGAGAAAAACAAAAGTTTCTCTTTTTAACTTTAGTAATGTATACAGGAGAAGGTGTTACTAGCCCCTTGCTCCCGGCATTTTAGTCGACTCTTACAACACGCATGGCTTACGGAGGAAGAATTCTGTTCCACTTCCCCATGGAGATAAGAGGAAATAAGAACACGAACTAGTAAGAAAATAGAAGAAAAACCAGAGGGGTGTGTATATATATGCTTGTACATGAATGTGTAGTGTGACCTAAGTGTAAGTAGAAGTAACAAGACATACCTGAAATCTTGCATGTTTATGAGACAGAAAAAAGACACCAGCAATCCTACCATCATGTAAAACAATTACAGGATTTCGTTTTACACTCACTTGGCAGAACGGTAGTACTACCTCCCTGGGTGGTTGCTGTCTACCAACCTACCTACAATAATAACAATATCTTTATTTATTACAAGTATACATGTACATGGTATACAGGCCTAGCTGACATCAATGACATACTACTAGTATATAGAAAGCTGCTTGTTATGCCGAGCATTTCGGGCAAATTAGGTCAGTTTAGTCCCAGGATGCAACCCACACCAGTCGACTAACACTCAGGTACCTATTTTACACTGTTGGGTGAACAGGGACAGCAGGTGTCTTATGGAAACACGTCCTTAATGTTTTCCAGCCATACCGGAGGAGATTCAAACTCCGGACCTCAGTGTGTGAGCTGAGTGCGCTAGCGATCGAGCTACGAGACACCAAATGATAGTCGCATGAATATGGCAAGCAATTTTTGTTTTATTTTGCACCTAATGTAATTTAACCTTACCTAACCTTGTTAAACTTATGTAATGCTACTGTATTTCATAAGTGAGGTGTTGTACAGCAGAAAAGAATGGGTGCCACTACAGTCAAAAATCAAGGTTAGTGAATGAATTAATTCCTTAATATTTAGTCTGAGGGAATGTGTCAATATTGTCTTGTGCATCTGCATGTTAGGCTCAGAGCCTAATTTGTTGCTTATTCTTTTCTGCCACGTAATGACTCGAGTATAAAAAAAAATATTTCAGAGTGGCACAATTTTCTTAATATAGTTGCTCAATGGCACGAATCCAACCTTAATTAGAATGTCACAGTTGGTACAGTCAGTGTCCTGACAGGTGATTCCTCCCATGAATGTGTTGCTCGGCTTACGATCCCTCTCAAGACTCTCCGTGGTGGACATTGTTAATTATTGTTCATGCCTCAATACCATGCTGAAAGAAATAATGTACTGTAAAATACATTTAAGCACACTGAAAAAAACTGATAATGAATGTAGATTACAGAAGTGATGATATAAACTTCAGGAAGCATTAATCTAATGCCAGGTAAGAATTACCTTGGTGTTTGAGGAAACACAAAAACCTCTCGCATATATAATAGATCATTTTCTAGATCGTTAAATTCCAGTCCCTAGGTGGTTCATTTTTATGCCAACTGCTAAAACCTTGACCAAAAAAAAAGTTATCTGGTATATTGTAAATTAATATAATTGTCATCCATTGTAAAGAGAAACTTTTGATAGAGGAAATAGGCATCTCTCACTATTATAAACCTAACTTACATAAGCAATGTATAAACGTTAAGATTGAAACATGGCCTCTCCCTCCTTTCTCCATGAGGTGACCATCTCTGTTACGTGTTGTTGTAACTAAAATGGTTAGAGGCAGATATACACCTTTGATGAATTCCCAGAGTTTTTCTACTCCTCGAGCCAGGCCATAGTCCAGGCTTGTCTATTGTTTGCCTGGTCAACGAGGTTATCTGCAACTGGGCCCTCTGGGCCCTAGTAGGTAGGTATTTATTTATTTACTGTTGGTAGACAATGACAAAAGCTGACAAGTGGAACTAAAGACACTGGTAGCAGAGAATCATTTTAATGTTTCATTCAAGGCTGGGTTTTATCAAGTGTACTTATTTACTTAACCCAAGAGGGCTCTGAGGCACATAGTACAGTGGTACCCTGACTTACGATATTTTTTCATTCCAGAATGCTGTTCAAGTGCCATTACCAAACAATTTATCCCATAAGAATGATGTAAAATAGACTAGTCCTTTTAGACCCCCAAAATTACACTTAAAAAAGCATTTAAAAAAATAAACTTACATAAAAGGGTGAGTTTGGGGACCATCGTAAGTCGGGGTACCACTGTATATGTATACATATATATAATGGACATGTATTAAATTGTTGTACTGTAATGGTACAGTAGTACAGTGGACCCTCGGTTTTCGTTCACCTCCAAACACGAACAATTATGTAAATGTATTTTTGCAAGAGCTTTTGTAATGTATTTTTGGGATTCTGAAACGACTAATCTAATTTACATTTGTCCTTATGGGAACAAATTCGTTCGGTAATGGCACTCAAACAGCATTCTGGGATGCATTTTCAACGAAAACCGAGGGTCCACTGTATGTACTTGGATTTAATCCAGGATAACCCAATAAGTGAAACAAGTTATTGTACGTATTACATAGTAAGTACTGGAGATTATCTTCCCCAAGGTCTTATCTCAGACGAGCCTCTTAGGTTGGAAAGGAAATATGGTATTAAGAGGAACCTCGAGTTTCAGCCGCCCCAAGTTTCAGCCGAGCTTCTGGAACGGATTACGGCCAAAACTTGAGGTTTCACTGTACTACAGTGGTACCCCGACTTACGATGGTCCCCAAACACACCCTTTTATGTAAGTTTATTTTTTTAAATGCTTTTGTAAGTGTAATTTTGGGGGTCTAAAAGGACTAGTCTATTTTACATAATTTCTTATGGAGATAAATTCGTTTGGTAATGGCACTTGAACAGCATTCTGGAATGAAAAAATATCGTAAGTCGGGGTACCACTGTATGTGTTTTGTCTCCACTTGGTTCCTTATTAAGTCCTACCCAGGATGCAACCCACACCAGTTAACTACTATCTCCTATGTACCAATTTACTGCTAAGTGATGAGATAAGATTTGTTCGGAGTTTTAACACAGAGGGTTAGTCACCCAGGATAACCCAAGAAAGTTAGTGCATCATCGAGGACTATCTGTCATTTCCATTAGGGTCCTTCAATCTTGTCCCAAAGGATGCGACCCACACCAGTCGACTTACACCCAGGTACCTACTTACTGCTAGACAAACAGAGCAGGTGTAAGGAAACACGCCCAGCATTTCCACCCATGTCGGGAATTGAACCAAGGACACTCAGTGTGTGAGACAAGAGCATTGCCAACCAAGCCCCAGGACACATGAACAAGGGTAGGTGCTAGGAAACTTACATATGCACATCTCTGGACAGCATTAAACCTAGGTCCTCTATGTTACGAGTCAAATGCTCTAATATGTACTATTCTGTAACGTATATTTTTTTTTTTTTTTTTTGCACAGTAGAATTTATAGGATGAGATGTATTATCCTACCTCAGATCATCTCCAAGCCCAGCCTTATCTAAGGTATACAGTGGTACCTCGAGTTTCGAACAGCTCCCAACTCGAACAATTATGTAAGTGTATTATTGTAAGTATTTTTGTAGGTGTATTTTTGGGGGTCTGAAATGGACTAATCTAATTTACGTTATTCCTTAGGGAACAAATTTATTCGGTAACGGCACTCGAACAGCCTTCTGGAATGAATTATGGCCGAAACTCAAGGTTCCACTGTACTCCCACCCTCTGGGATGTAACCCTGGGATGTGACCAACAACAATCGACTAACTGCAAGGTGAACAGGGGTAATAGGTGTAAGGAAACATGACCAAGGTGTCCACACCCATGCTGGGGATCAAACCATGGACCCTCAGTATGTGAGGTGAAGGTGCTATCAACTGAGCCACAGGACAAATCAAGGGGAAAACACAATAAAGATATTTCAACATATTTTACCTGGCACCAAATGATTTTGCTTCACCCAGGTAGACATGACTGCCGAGTATAATAGTATAAGCAATAAAAATAATACTCTACTGGAGCATAACCTAACTTAATGTTACTCAACCTAAATTAACCATCAATTTTATGGCTGATCTAGGATAGGTTAGGTTGGGTTATGTCATTAAACTTCTATTTAAAATATAGCCGATTCCATTACACAACCTATTTACTAAAAAAAAAAGAATTTGCATATTAAATGACATCTTGTCTATTATAACATATACATATGTATAACAAATAACCACAACAAATAATTATTTCAACCATGGAATACGTAACTTGGTTGTTATTTAAGATATAAAAGATTAACAGATTTGTCCTTGCAAAAATTACACAATGAGATATAAAGCTCACACACTGCTATTGTGGGTAAGGCTGAGTGTGAGTTAGACCTGCCTAGCATGGGCCAATAGGTCTACAACAGTGATCCAATATTAAGAAAGTTTTCATTTAGGTTTTTCAAACATTTTTTTTTACAATGGTCTTAATAGTACATATAGCTGATTAATAATTAAGTTTATTTAGGCACAGGTACACATAAGCACAATTATCATACATAGTGTAAATTACTTAGGATAACCCAAAAAAAATAAGTGACTTATTTCCATTGGGCATAATATTACATAGAATTAACTTAGGCTA
This sequence comes from Cherax destructor, assembly GCA_009830355.1. NCBI lineage: Eukaryota > Metazoa > Arthropoda > Malacostraca > Decapoda > Parastacidae > Cherax > Cherax destructor. The sequence continues at coordinate 8,534 of WNWK01001508.1, read as the reverse complement.
ACTCAATAAGTCACTGACTTATTTCCAGTTCTTGTACTGACGTATTTGTGATTGCAGGGGTCATGTCTTAGCTCCTGGCCCTGGATCTTACAAGATTGTAATTCAAAAGAATTCAATTCCTGGGGGTCAATATGATCAAGGAGTGATGGAAGTTAATTCTGTCTGGTAGCATGATAGTCACAACATGATCATATTAGCTGCTAGGTTTTCAAACATTTGTTTGGTGTACATGGTCTATAATGGCTACATATGTGATAAAATTGAAGATGAGGTACACATAACACATTATGATCTGGTCAACACTATCCCAAACATGTGATGATGTGTCAGCATCAACACCTGGATGATGTGGTCAACACATCCAACACTGATGATGTTCAGACTCCAGCACCTTGGATGATGTGGTCACACATCTCACACCTTGGATAGATGTGGTCAACACATCCCAACACCTGAAGATGGGTCAACACATCCAACACCTTGGAAGTATGGTCAACACATCTCCACCTGGAGTGTGGTCACACCAACACTGGATGATGTGGTCAACACATCTCAACACCTTGGATGTGTGTCACACATCCAACACTTGGATGATGTGGTCAACACATCCAACACCTTGGATGATGTGGTCAACACATCCCAACACCTTGGAAGATGTGGTCAACACATCCCAACACCTTGGATGATGTGGTCAACACATCCCAACACCTTGGATGATGTGGTCAACACATCCCACTTGAGATTGGTCACACATCACACTGGATGATGTGGTCAACACATCCCACACCTGATGATGTGGTCACACATCCAAACCTTGGATGATGTGGTCAACACATCCCAACACCTTGGATGATGTGGTCAACACATCCCAACACCTTGGATGATGTGGTCAACACATCCCAACACCTTGGATGATGTGGTCAACACATCCCAACACCTTGGATGATGTGGTCAACACATCCCAACACCTTGGATGATGTGGTCAACACATCCCAACACCTTGGATGATGTGGTCAACACATCCCAACCATTGGATGATGTGGTCAACACATCCCAACACCTTGGATGATGTGGTCAACACATCCCAACACCTTGGATGATGTGGTCAACACATCCCAACACCTTGGATGATGTGGTCAACACATCCCAACACCTTGGATGATGTGGTCAACACATCCCAACACCTTGGATGATGTGGTCAACACATCCCAACACCTTGGATGATGTGTCAACACATCCCACACTTGGATGATGTGGTCAACACACCCACACTTGGATGATGTGGTCACACATCCAACACTGGATGATGTGGTCAACACATCCCAACACTTGGATGATGTGGTCAACACATCCCACACCTTTGGATGATGTGGTCAACACCCAACACTGGATGATGTGTCAACACATCCAGCACTTGGATGATGTGGTCAACACATCCCAACACATTGGATGATGTGGTCAACACATCCCAACACATTGGATGATGTGGTCAACACATCCCAACACATTGGATGATGTGATCAACACATCCCAACACCTTGGATGATGTAGTCAACACAACACTGGTTGATGCAGTCAACACAACACTGGTTAATGTAGTCAACACAACACTGGTTGATGTAGTCAACACAACACTGGTTGATGTAGTCAACACAACACTGGTTAATGTAGTCAACACAACACTGGTTGATGTAGTCACACAACACTTTATGTGTCAACACAACACTGGTTGATGTAGTCAACACAACACTGGTTAATGTAGTCAACACAACACTGGTTGATGTAGTCAACACAACACTGGTTGATGCAGTCAACACAACACTAGTTGATGTAGTCAACACAACACTGGTTAATGTAGTCAACACAACACTGGTTGATGTAGTCAACACAACACTGGTTATAGTCAACACAACACTGTTGATGTAGTCAACACAACACTGGTTAATGTAGTCAACACAACACTGGTTGATGTAGTCAACACAACACTGGTTATGTAGTCAACACAACACTGGTTGTAGTCAACACAACACTGGTTAATGTAGTCAACACAACACTGGTTAATGTAGTCAACACAACACTGGTTGATGTAGTCAACACAACACTGGTTGATGTAGTCAACACAACACTGGTTAATGTAGTCAACACAACACTGGTTAATGTAGTCAACACAACACTGGTTAATGTAGTCAACACAACACTGGTTAATGTAGTCAACACAACACTGGTTAATGTAGTCAACACAACACTGGTTAATGTAGTCAACACAACACTGGTTAATGTAGTCAACACAACACTGGTTGTAGTCAACACAACACTGGTTAATGTAGTCAACACAACACTGGTTGTAGTCAACACAACACTGGTTAATGTAGTCAACACAACACTGTAACACTCACTGTAAAAAAGTTAATGTGGTATAACCACCGGGTGAGGGGGAGGTCACAGGTGGTCACAGGGGTCACTAGGGCCACCAGGGTGGCACACTGGTGGCACTGATGGCACTCTGGTGGCACTGGCGGCACCTATCACCCCACTACCTGCCAGCTACACTCATCTTCTACTACACACAAAGCTTCCCCACACTGCAACACACACCGTCAACACAAACACTGCCTCACCCGCCGACACTTTCCACCTCTCAGCCAATCACAACCCAATTCCACATCTTTCTGGGTTGTGATTGGTCCTCCCCCGCCACCAAAAACGTTTTCCCTCATTTCACGAAGTATCCGCCGCAGGGACCATCGCTATAAAACATAACTCCATTTACAATGCATAATTAAGTATATAAGTAAGTTTATTCAGGTATAATTACACAATATATATACAGGTCCTAAGTAATATTTAATAATGAAATATTATTATTATTAAGTGTTGCACGTGTGTGTGTGTTTTTACTTTCTTATTTCTCTTGCAAATTGAATTGACTGCAATCCTGATGGCACTAAAGCTAACTTATGACACTGAGCTTGACTCTATCATCATTACTGATTCTATGTCATCATTGAAGGCTCTTGACTCATATAATGACTCTAACAGCATGCTCATTGGAGAAGCCAGGTATAGATACTCAAAAATCCGGGACAAAGGAATTAATGTACAATTGCTATGGATTCCATCACACATTGGATTACTCCTTCATGATAAAGTTGATATGTTAGCCAAGAAGAGCACCCAGGAGGAGAATGCAGTTAGGAGCCTGAGTAGATCTATAAGCCCGGTGGTCTGGTGGCTAGAGCTCTCGCTTCACACACGGAGGTCCCGGGTTCGATTCCTGGCGGGTGGAAACATTTCGACGTGTTTCCTTAAACCTGTTGTCATGTTCACCTAGCAGCAAATAGGTACCTGGGTTGTTAGTCGACTGGTGTGGGTGGCATCCTGGGGGACAAGATTAAGGACCACAATGGAAATAAGACAGACAGTCCTCGATGACGCACTGACTTTCTTGGGTTATCCTGGGTGGCTAACCCTCCGGGGTTAAAAATACGAAGAAAATCTTATCTTATCTTCTTCTCAACCATAGGATCAAATCTCGCCAGTAAAATCCCAGGTACTAATGCCCGAGCACCTACCGAACCCACTGAAGTCACCATGATCATAAAGTCACTTAAGAATAAATCAGGGAATCTGTCTCAAGTCCCACCACTATTGTACAAGCGAGCGGCTCATGTCCTTTCGCCTGCTATTTCACTACTTTTTAACAATTCACTAGAAACTAGCACTTTCCCGGCACCCCTCAAGACAGCAAGGGTTACACAAATTCACAAAGGTGGTGACCCCACAGATGTAAATAACTACAGGACAATCTCGAACTTACCGTTGCTATCTAAAAATTTTGAGAAACTCGTGCACATGAGATTATATTCGTTTATTACAGTACAAAACGTACACAACCCCTGCCAATTTGGCTTTAGAAAAAAATAAAAGCACAAACGATGCAATTGTAAAAATGCTGGACCTACTTTACACAGTACTGGAAAACAAGGAATATCTGCTAGGACTCTTTATTGACCTAAGGAAAGCTTTTGATACAGTAGACCACGGCATCCTACTCCAAAAACTTGACCATTATGGTATAAGAGGCCACGCTCTTATGTATTTCAAATCCTATCTTACTAACAGGTATCAATACATCACCATTAAAGACACAACTTCATCTACACGACCACTTGATACTGGAGTACCAGAGGGAAGTGTCCTTGGTCCCCTGCTCTTCCTCCTATACATCAATGATCTTCCCAAAGTATCCCAACGCCTGAAACCGATTCTCTTTGCTGATGATACGACTTATGTCATCTCCCACCCAAATCTTGCCTCACTCAACACCATTGTTAATGAAGAGCTACTAAAAATATCAACCTGGATGACAACCAACAAACTTACACTAAACACTGACAAAACCTTCTACATTATGTTTGGGAACAGAACAGGAGTTGCACAACTGAACATAATGATTGACAACACTCTTATTGCTAAACACAATGAGGGCAAATTCCTGGGCCTACACCTGGAGAGCAACCTGAATTTCAGCACCCATATCAACCACATAGCAAGAAAAGTATCCAAAACGGTTGGGATCCTCTCCAAGATTCGTTACTATGTACCACAATCAGCCCTACTCACACTATACTATTCACTCATCTATCCCTACCTCACCTATGCCATATGTGCTTGGGGATCAACAGCAACAACTCACCTAAAACCAATATTAACTCAACAAAAAAACTGCAGTAAGAATTATCACGCAATCCAATCCCAGGCAACCCCCCCCCTCCCCCCTCTTCAAAGACCTAAATTTACTCAGTGTCCAGAACATCCACACTTACTACTGTGCAACCTACATGTACAGAACCATAAATTCCAATATTAACCCTGAACTAAAACGCTTTCTTGATAGTTGTGACAGGATCTATAGACAATACCAGACACAAAAATCTCTATGGCATTCCACGTGTCCGGCTAAATCTATACAAACGTTCAATGTACATTAAAGGGCCTAAAATCTGGAACTCCCTACCTGAAAACTCCAAAACTGCAGACTCAGCCACCATTTTCAACACTATCATCAAAAAACCTCTTATCTCACTAACACACCCACCATCACCTAAGCACACACATACACACACATCCTCCTCATCTACACCAACACTGACACAAAGGACAGTAAACATAAAATCCTTAATATAGTTATTGTCTAATAAATCTGAAACTAGTCTTAAGTTTGCCTGATATACTCCAATATTGGAGCTTTAATAGAAACTGTGTAACATGCCAAGACAACACCATTCTTATTACTAATTTTTCTACAATCTAAACATTCTGAACTACCTCACTGTTGTAAATCAGACCAATTGCGCTAACGTCCCATATCATAAAAATCTTTGAAAGGGTTCTAAGAAGCAAGATCGCCACCCATCTTGATACCCATCAATTGCACAACCCAGGACAGCATGGGTTTAGAGCAGGCCGCTCCTGTCTGTCCCAACTACTGGAAAACTACGACAAGGTCCTGGATGCTCTAGAAGATAAACAGAATGCAGATGTTATGTACACAGATTTTACAAAAGCCTTTGACAAGTGTGACCATGGTGTAATAGCACACAAAATGCGTGATAAAGGAATAACAGGAAAAGTTGGTAGATGGATCTATAATTTCCTAACATGTAGAACACAAAGAGTAGTAGTCAACAGAGTAAAGTCTGAGGCAGCTACTGTGAAAAGCTCTGTTCCACAAGGCACAGTACTTGCTCCCATCCTATTCCTCATCCTCATATCAGATATTGACAGGGATATAAGCCACAGTGCTGTGTCTTCCTTTGCAGATGACACCCGAATCTGCATGACAGTGTCCACCGTTGAAGACACTGCAAGACTCCAAGCAGACATAAACCAAATCTTTAAATGGGCTGCAGAACACAATATGAAGTTCAATGATGAGAAATTTCAATTACTCAGATACGGAAAACGTGAAGAAATTAAAATCTCTTCGGAGTACAAAACTAATTCCAACCACACAATAGAGCGAAAAACTATTGTCAAAGACCTGGGAGTGATCATGTCAGAGGATCTCACCTTCAAGGACCATAACAAAGTAGCAATTGCATCTGCTCGAAAAATGACAGGATGGATAATGAGAACCTTCAAAACCAGGGATGCCAAGCCCATGTTGACACTTTACAGATCGCTTGTTCTATCTAGGCTAGAATATTGCTGCACACTAACGGCACCTTTCAAGGCGGGTGAAATTGCTGACCTTGAAAATGTGCAGAGAACCTTCACCGCACGCATAAGTGCGATAAACCACCTCAATTACTGGGAACGCTTGAAGTTCCTAAACCTGTACTCTCTAGAACGCAGGCGGGAGAGATACATTATTATATACACATGGAAAATTCTCGAGGGCTTAGTACCAAACTTGCACACAAAAATCACTCCGTACGAAAGCAAAAGACTCGGCAGGCGATGTAACATCCCCCCAATGAAGAGCAGGGGTGCCACTAGCACGTTGAGGGACAACACAATAAGTGTGAGGGGCCCAAGATTGTTCAACTGTCTCCCAGCATACATCAAGGGGATTACCAACAAGCCCCTGGCTGTCTTCAAGCAGGCACTGGACAGGCACCTCAAGTCGGTACCTGATCAGCCGGGCTGTGGTTCGTACGTTGGACTGCGTGCGGCCAGCAGTAACAGCCTGGTTGATCAGGCTCTGGTCCAACAGGAGGCCTGGTCACAGACCGGGCCGCGGGGGCGTTGACCCCTGGAATTCTCTCCAGGTAGACTCCAGGTAGGTAGACGGGTATCTAGACTTAGCGGCCCCTCTACTTGAACTTACTTTAAGAAGAATTTATCGCCAATACAAAGTGTTATGGCAAGTTTTCATCTCAGGTAATGTTTAAATGATGTAGTTTGCTTACATTAGATTATTAATTATGGCGCGCCTTTCTTGCTCTTGTGGGAGACAGGAAGCTTGGAGGGCTGAAAAAATGCAGAACGAAGCAATAGTGATCATCCTAGGATAAGATTTCTTCGGATTTTTAACCCCGGAAGGTTAGCCACCCAGGATAACCCAAGAAAGTCAGTGCGTCATCGAGGACTGTCTGTCTTATTTCCATTGGGGTCCTTAATCTTGTCCCCCAGGATGCGACCCACACCAGTCGACTAACAACCCAGGTACCTATTTGCTGCTAGGTGAACATGACAACAGGTGTAAGGAAACACGTCGAAATGTTTCTACCCGCCGGGAATCGAACCCGGGCCGTCCGTGTGTGAAGCGAGAGCTCTGGCCACCAGACCACCGGGCCACCATACCGCGAAAATTCTAAACATGAGGAAAGAACTTGATATTCCAAGCATCATAGATCGTGTCAGTAAAAGAAATCTCCTCATTGGGATCAACATAAACAGGCAAATCCATTCAAACCTTTGTACAGAAGCCCTCCAAATTTTCTTCAGCACTGGTAAACACTCCTCCAGATGGATCGTAAAAACTGGAACTGACCTCTGCATGAACCAGATACATGATCTATGTCAAGTAAGGCAACCCATTAACCCATTCCAAACCATTATCCCTCCACTACCCTTAAAAAAATAAACTTTCTTAAAGCCAAGATCAGGTCAAGTCACGAGTGTTCTGAAGTTTGGAGCAAACTTCAGAACACTTGTGACGACCTGAAATTTATGTCCTACTTACCTCTTCTCGTTTCCTGTATTTCATTTGCCTTTACTAGGTGTGTTCTGTTCCATGATTTTTTTCCTGTGTTTTTGGCCCCACCCCCGTGGGGCATTAACTCTCCTGCAGTGCTCATATTTTTGTCCTTAGATTTCCTCCAGTACTGTATTTTCTACTTCTTGTTGCACTTCATCCTCTGACTATTGTGCCACTACCATTACTATCATCACTACCTTTACTATTTCTACTTCATGAACAGTATTATTTTAACCTCCTCTCTGTCTAACCTCTCATGTATACACACTGGCTTCTTCCCTCTTGCTTGAGATCAACACTTCAGCTGATAAAAAAGAATTGACTGTCAGTTGATGGGAACTTTGAACTATTTATTTCGAAAACATTGGCTAATCGCTGCTTTCCTAATTCACACACACACACACAAAAAAAACCACACTTATGAAAAGTAAAGACGACGTTTCGGTCTATTCTGGACCACTCAAGTTATGACCTGACAATGGCTCACGACAGACCGAAAAGTCGTCACTTTCTTTTCATAAGTGTGGGATTTTTGTGTGAATTATTCGAGATAGCTGACTGTAAGATGAAGAATTAGATAGGTGCAGCATCTGGGTATCTTTATTTATAGACGTTTTAGCCATCCAGTGGCTTCATCAATACAAATTCAAGGACATAATAGGAAGACTGTAGAACTATATACATAAGACGAGGTAATCAGTCTCTCAGTGTTGGAGTTGAAGATCACCGTAGTCATCACCAACTCCATGACTGAAGAACTGATTACCTCTTCTATTGTATATAGTTCTAAAGTCTTCCTATTATGTTCTTGTATTGATAAAGTCACTGG